>OU015494.1:45105754-45198254 GCA_907164885.2 Dolomedes plantarius
TTTTAAATGTAAACTTGCAATTTTATCTGCAGAATGAGGTTATGTGCCATAAATTATGCAATTTTATTTCATATCATATGTATTTAAATTATCAAACAGTGAGTTTTAAATGTAAACTACCAGTGTTGTTGGTAAAAAAAATGTTGGTGTTTACAATTGTTGTAATGTTATATTACGTAATAATTCATAAATAAAATGGTTGGGAAGTTCCTTAGCCTTGTAAATGCACATTTCATCAGGCAGTGTCAGTTTTAGATAGTAATGACTGTTTTTCATCGTGAGAAACTTTTTTGCATTCATTGTGGATTGCAAAAAGTAATGAAATTTGAGAATGAGCCTGAAATGTATTTAATTTAATTCTTGAATTTATTTGATGTATTTCGTGTAATTTATGAATTATAATACATATCAAGATTGTTAGTAAAACAAAAGTTAAACCTGACACAAGAATTTATCAAAAGAAATATGAATAAATTTATCAAATTTATTCATCTTAAGTTCACTTAAGTTGATTCCCTTATCCGAGACAAGTATTTTTCGTAAATTCTAAGTAAATTTTGTGAGCATGCTTCACACACAATGCGTTTATTTATACGATTTTGACACATATCATTTTCTCTTTGAATGCGATCATGCATTAGAAAGATGAGTGTAAGCTCCAGAAGACAATTAACTAAAAGTTATTTCGATTCTTTTTAGATTTAATCCCTTTTCCTATGTAAAAAAAGAGAGATTATTAGAGTGTACTGGAAGTTTCAAATTACACTTTTGTTTGGTAAATTCATAGCCAAAAGAAAGCTTTAGATGTAGTTATTTCGGATTTTGTTTCCAAAGCTGACTTGTCGTTTTTATTCGGTTTATTTTAATATGAACAAAGTAGTACAAAGGTAATCTAATTAGCTACTTGACTGTTCTCGAGATGCGGTATTACTCCTCTAACCCTTTGAACTCTTCAGGAGACTGCCGAGCCCATAATTTTTAAATACCGTGATCTTGGCCAGTTTTGAATTATTCTGTCATTAACTTGAGTCAAAACCGGGAACTTCCGAAAAGGACTTCCGACTTGAAAGCATGAGCAACCGTCAATCAGGTCTCGCCTCCCTTAAGCCTAGTTCCTTTAACTTGAATGCGACAGCTTAGACTCTTAAAAGTCATTTTTCTAAATTGCCATCCTGTGAAAGATGTATTTACGATTTTGATTGTTTAAACCAGCAATTGCTGATTTACTTTAACTTCTTTTTCATAATTATAATTTCGTTGTAATATAATTGTGCTTTGAACTTCCAACAACAGAACTTTGTTTCCTTTTTTCAAGTACCGTTAGAATACTTGGGAATTTTGTAAGAAATTTTCGGTGTTTTAAAGTATCATTCCTTCCTATTTACCAAACATCTTATGTTTTTGTTTTTTTTGTTTTTTTTCAAATATCTGGTATTTAGCATCCAGGAAGCAGGGAAATCCTTGTGTCGAAACACAATTGACGCAGGAATTCTTTATACCTAATATTAGGCGTAGAAAATGTTATTTCCGTATTGCAATTTCTTTTGGTAGGATTTGCGCACCTCATTAAATATTGAACAATAGCCAAACACATGAAAAACAAGCCCTCTTGTTGACATCTAACAGCGCCGCAGGTGAGTTGCAACAGAAAAGAGGCGCTCCCTTTCGTAGATATTCTCTGCTTTTATCTAGTCTCTTTTTCTTAGGAGGATGCAGGATAAAAACAATTTATATATAAAACCAATACACTAAAGTTTGGGGAGCACACTTCATTTAAATATAATTACAAAGGTGTTAAAGAGCTTTTTTTTGCTAACATAACATAATTTTTTTTAAACTATTTAATTTGAAATCCCTTCTCTTCCAATTTAGAAATTAAGACATTTTATCTCTTATTCGCTGTTCATGATTTATTTCTTAACCACAATTTTTAGATTTATAAGGATTGTATTTCTGGTATAAACATATGATCAGGGGAGAAAAAACAGGGTGTATGTGAAAGGATCATCTGTGAAGAACATTTAATAGCTTTATAATATAAAATTAAAAATATCAACGATATAAAAAAACATCGATCTTTAATTACGACACATAAAAAATCTAAGGATAAAAAGGTTAAAATGCAAATTATATAATTTTTAAAGTTTTATATAATAAGTGTAGTGACTGATAAAATCTTAAGATTTTAACAGTTTCTTTGTAGTTAAAATCTTTTTTCACTACAGTCTGTAGTTTAAATCAGATTTTCACTACAAAGAAATCGTGGAAAATAACGAACAGTGAAAAACAGATTATTAATTTGGTAGGGAAAGCACATTAAAAATAACTTTTTATTTTCTAATTTTTTTTCTCCCTTAAATGATACAATCATTAGTAAATTTGTGCACATTGTTCAAGACATATTATATTAACATAAAATATACATAAACATACTCAAGGTGTGTTTTGGAATAAAATATCTGTTATTTGAAATTACCATATTTCTTTAGGCCGAGAGGTAATTGTTAGCTTTAACATGTTTTAATACCAATTCTTGGATGTATCAGTGATTTAGCTCATTAAAATTATCGCAATAGAAGAAACGCGACGCATATTTGAATTTTTTCTCAAAGGATTTCAAAATTTCGTTCTCCAGCAATAAAACCAGTCATAAAATTAGTGATTTAAAGAAAACAGGAAGATTCCATTGAGTAAATACATTTTATAAATAGGATATGTTATCTCGTTTTGTTTCGCCAAAAAAGTGCTTTTGTACACGTTGAAACTGATTAGAGAGGCCAGTTTCACATATAATCTGAGCTTTATGCCTTTTAGATAATAAAAAAATTAATTCAGATAGTCTCTTCTAACGAAACTACCGCGGGTTATTAACGTAGGATTACATATCGTTGTTTGCCTCTTTTTTATGTATATATGCATCTATATATATGTACGTATGTATGTATATATATATATATACACTGCTGGCCACCCAAATTGCAACACCAAGAAAGACAAGAGATATCACAACAAAATTTATTTTGTAGATAACATGTTGACCAGGTATCAAATGATTAAATTTATAGACTTCTGTGAAGTGTGGTTCCTGCCAAAATCAGTAGCCAGAGTAGCCGCCATTGTTGGAGATCACCGCTGCCACACGCCTCGGCATTGATTCAAAGAGATTTTGGATGAGTTCTTGGTGTACAGCAGACCAAGCAGCTTCCACACGTTGCCAAAGTTGATCTGCTGTGGCAGCTGGGGATGGAATCTGGGTCAATCGTAGAGCAACCATGGACCACATGTTTTCTATCGGCGAAAGATCCGGAGAGCGAGGCGGCCAGGGAAGCAATTCAGTCTGGCGATTGACGAAGAACCGTTGGACAATGCGTGCCACGTGTGGTCGCGCATTTTCCTGTTGAAACATGGCTGTGGGCAAGCCCTGAAGGTAAGGAAGGACAACTGGCTCCAACACCTCGGAGATGTAGCGCTGGCTGTTTAAAGTACCGGCAATGCGTACTAGAGGTGTGCGAGAGTGATATCTAATACCGCCCATACCATAATACCCGGTGCAGGACCAGTGTGGCGGTGCATAACGCAGCTGTTCAGCATCCTCTCTTCACGGTGTCTCCAGACTCGAATGAAACCATCGTGGTGTTGCAGACAGAAGCGTGACTCGTCAGTAAAGACAATTTCATTCCAATCTGCCGTCCACATCCTTCTGTCATCGCACCATTGGCGGCGGAGACGTCTGTGGTTCTACGTCAAGGGTAGACAAAGCAATGGACGTCTTGCGGATAGAGAGGTTTTCTGAGAAATGGAAGGGGAAAGAGTTAGAAGAGGAAATTTGACGAGATACCTGAACCGCTACCACTTTTTTTGAAAAAAATTCATATTCAACAGCTCATATCTCGAAAACGGTAACACTTGGGTACAAACATGGATATACCATTTGGAAGGAAATTTTATAAGCTTTAATTTTTGGATTCGACAATTTTCTGTGCGAAGCACCGTTTTCGAGATAAACGCCAAAAACTGAAAAAAAGTGACCTTTTTGATCCCCCACCCCACCCCCGCGGCGCCTGAAATCGAGGGGACTTTATTAGACGTTGTTCAGGGGACCAACCCCTAAACATTCCTGAAAAAATCTCAACCCTTTCATTTAATGCATGATTCGCCGCCATTTTGATTTAATTTGACAGGACTATTACTATGAAAGAGTAGTTTTGAGCAATCAGTGCAAAGCGTAAACCTAATTAAATAATATATGTAATCAGAACCAATGGGGGGGGTTATAACCCCCATCACCCCCCCCCCCCCTTGCGAATGCCACTAATCACACCAAGTTTGTGTTTAAATGCGTCACTTAGTCATAACGCTATCGAACATACACTCACGAAAAAAAGCACTTCGTCTTCCATGTCGGTGACACTTAGGGCTACCATGAGGGCCAAACACAACCCTTGAATACCATATCGCCCTTTACGACACTTTCTGATGACACTTTCTTCTCACACACTTCACGATCACAAGCTGAGCACACTTTTACAGGTGGATTGCCAAAATTTGAAGAAATTTGCCTAATTATAACGATCACTATTTTGCACTCTTGAGTATATCGGTTCAACACTTTCGAGTCTGGGACGCATTTTGCAGACTCAGAACAAAATTTCCCAACCATTTTCGAAGATCCTTCACTCAAACTTGCTGGCATTTTGGAATCTGTAGCCATTGCGCCACGGTCACATCGTGGCTCACAAGAATCACTTTTTTCTTCCTTCTCAGTTTTCAAAGCATAGGGGCTATCGTTTCCCCCTAATGAAATCTTTTCCGCTCCCTCAGACACGCACGTTTCCCTTATTCCGTCGTGGCATGGTTTTGTAAGTTCGATGACCCCTGTCATACACAGTGGTCGAAACTGTGCAAGCCTCTTCTGCGTCTCAACGCTATTTTCTCCCTCAACTTTCGGAGGAGTATCTGCAGAACTTTCTCCCTCACTCGTAAATTCGGACACGGTTCTCTTGGTGTCGCATTTCAGCAGGGCATCGCCGTTCTCGCTCGGAGTGGGTGTCGAAAGTTCACTGAACTTTGAAGAAAGCAATTCTCCGTTCCCTCTCTGATGGTGCATTCACATTGGACAGAGTTCTCTCCCCAACTCCTGTCACATCACTTAGTCACGGTAACATTAGACACGGTATTTAGAACCACCCCCCTTCCCGCTCTTGATCTCCCCCGCTCCCATTTTCCCCTCGACACCATTTGACCCGCTGACCTCACTCTCTTTCTTTGAAGGACCGCCAGAGGAGGCGATCGGGCGCAGGAACAGAGTACAGAGACACATAAATCACTGGCAGAGGCAGAGAGCGGTGTGCCAGTCTGTACGCGCTATGAGATAGGGTTGTGGGGTTTGCGGTTGCTGATAAGCTCATCTTTTCGGCTTGAAAATATTCTCGCTGATCGGCTGTGGGGTTCACATATTCCCGCTGCTGGCTTGGGCGAATTTCGGGTCCACTTTGTTGATCCACACTCGTGAAAACAACATCAGATACTCGAAAATATCTCTCTTGGCTGCACAAATAATTATCTGCACCTTTGTCCGTACTGAGTACAGACACACTATCCGAGTTTGTTTTTGGCGCTAACTGTCGTTCTAATCTTAGTATTTCCAGTTCGCGTTCAATCTCAGCCATCTTTCGTTGAAACTCAATCTCCTCGGCTGCCATTTTGCGATCAAACGCAATTCTTTCGACTGCCATTCTACGCTCGAATTCAACTCTCTCGGCTGCAATTTTCTCCAGCCTCTGTTTCTCAGCTTCTTTTTCAGTCTCAATGGCTTCGAGCTCCTCTCTCTCTTCCCTGATCGAATTAAGGAGATTCTCGATGTAAACATCGTCAAAATCTGATGTTTTAACCAGGGCGATTAATTGCTCAACCTCTGGTTTATCTGGGACCTCTAGGCACAGTTCGTCTACTAAAGTCACCAGGTCTATTATTCTCGCTTGCTCCAGATATGCCATCTTAGAAATTTTTCACACGTAAGATTCTGCGTTTCATCCGTTCAATCCGGGGCACAATTTCAGCTCGGTTTCACAATTTTAAATTACGCAAATGTCACAAATGTCTCACTTAACAGTTCGTACCGTTTGTGGCACTTCACGCTTTCACAAGTTTGTCGCTCGCGTTCACAAAACTTTTAACTCACACAAAGTCGCTTCAATGGGCGTCACTCACCGCACTTCTCACTTTGTGGGATCACTTATCCTCCATCACACTTTGTGGGATCACTTATCGCACTTGGGTGTCACGTATCCTCCTTCACACTTTGTGGGATCACTTATCGCACTTGGGCGTCACTTATCCTCCTTCATATTTTGTGGGATCACTTATCGCACTTGGGCGTCACTTATCGCACTTAGGCGTCACGTATCGCACTTGGGCGTCACGTATCCCACTTCTGACACCAATATGTGGGATGTCTCCTATAGATTGGGCTAAACTAGTCGTCTGCTATAACCAATCTAGCACCCCACATTTAATACAATACTCAGGATGACTCATGAATAGTCTCTCACTAACAATAACAATAGACATTTATTTACTTGACACCATAATTCACACTCATAACATTTAACATATAATAGTTGACCTTTCAGTAATAACAGTATTGCCAAGAACTCTAACGCTTGGATTTCTGAAGTCACTCAGATTCCTTCAACTAGATTTTCCAAGCACTCAACCAACTTGGTCTTCCTGAAGTCACAGACTTCTACAGCACGGGAGCTCAATATCGCTTCCCTGCGGCCCGTAGCTACCAGCTAGGCCCAATTTCCGGGGTCTCTTTCCCCTTTCTCACTTAGGAGCACCGTCCTTTGACACTAGAGCACGAGAGCTTCTGCCCTCCGTCGCCTCCAAAGCTTATCTCCCCTCAAACATTTTCTCCCAGTTCATCTCTAGGATTTCTGGAAGCGCTATCGTCGCGTAACGTACGCGGCGGCACACTGCTCATAGCCGGAGCCCTGGGATAACACAATCCCCATAGCTATATGTCAAAATTTTGACGCATCTTGGTACTTTTCTATTTAACTTGTCCAAGCGATAGGCTGGGTTTGGCGTGCTGCCAAAATTAGAACTCGCGAGGACGGACGGACGGACAGTTTTAGCGTCTGAAATTTCATTTTCCGAAGGACCGTTATGGAGGAACGTAATCCTACGTTAAAAACTATTTAAAAGACACGTGACATTCTCTATTTGTCTTTATAAAGAGGGATATCTAGTCATATCTTATTTATTCCCGAGATATTTTAAACGTGTAGTGTGTTATTATAACATAAAAACGGTTCTCGAATTAGAATGTTAAAGAAAGATTTTTTAAAAAATCTTTTAAAATGATGAGTAAGCTTTTTCAATACTTTTTTTTTGTTGCCAGTCGTCAAGCAAAAGTTATCTTCGGAGAAGAAATTGAGAGTTCTCAAAATTTAAAATGCTGCTCAATGATATTGAAGAGCTGGAGTTTGATTCAAATTAACATCAGGCTAGATACTTCTATATGCTATTCTAATATTGCTTCTAATATTATTTCTATTACCATATTATACTATAATTTTTGTTTTATGGAGTTTAATCATTTGAGATAAACATATTTATGTTCCGGTATCGATTGAATGCGTAGATTGATATCAAAAGCGATCGCTGCGGGTTTAAGGAGATACGGAACACACACACACAAAGCACATTTTTATTATTTTCCCTTAAAATATGCTATAGAAATTTTAGAATTAATCTACATAGACGAATATGAGTTACGTTGTTTGTATTGTGAGATACAACATTCTTACCCTACTGTCTGCGCGTACCTCGCCGTACATCAGTACTTTAAGCCTTTTCCTCGGAATAGAATTTTCCCTGATTTATCACCATTAGAAGGATATAGCTTAAATTCCTCACAAAGTATCCCTATGAAATTTTGGAACGCGTTCCTTGTTTTCTTTCTTAACTAAACTGTCTTCGGGACATTTCATTTAAAGGGAAAAATCTGCAAATCTTTTGCCAAAAGAAAACTTTTCCCAAAAAATGTTTTCTTTTCTTATCAATGTAGTTAAAATTTTTAAAAGTACAATTTTTACAGATGTCAAAGAGAAATTATTTCCAAAACTCTCCAGGGCACATATGTGAAATAATTGTGCAAATAGACCCATCGGTTCCTCAGGTATATAAAAACTAAATATGTCTTCAGTTTAGAATTTAAAAATTTTTAAAAACAATTTTTTTTTCTAATTCAAACATTCTTTTATACATAATGATTAGGGGTACGTAAATTTCGCATCAAAAATATCGAAATTTCGCAAAAAAAAATAAAAAAATACAATATATAAAATTTCGCATTTATTCGCAAATATATATATGTTGGAACCCAACTCCGAAATCGGACAATATCCGAAAAAAAAATGCTCACAACGCGAATGGATCACATACAAATGCGCCAAGTCCGAAATGTTACATTATTTCGGACTTCGGTCATTTACAAATGATCATTTCTCGTATGGGCAAATCAGAAGTGCGCAGAGTACGAAACTTAATTTCATTTCGCACTTTGAGCATTCTAAATTGCTCACTTTGCGAATGGGCAGTTGAAGAATGATCAAAGTCAGAAAACAAACATTTTTAACTCTAATTATTTGACTAAATAAAATGAATGAAATGAGTTAAGATCATTTTAATGATCTGTATTGACTATTTTAAAAACCTCACAGTTAAAAAAGTATGTCCATAGCGAAGAAAAATTAAAACATAGTAAAATAATAAGTGAGAGAAAAAATTATGAAAAATGGACTGTTACTTATTCTTGCTGGCAGAACTGTTATGGCTCTTACATATGATGTCAGTTTATAGTTGCATTTGATGCCGCTTGATAGGCACTTGCATCTTTTGCTGTCACACTGCTTTCTACAATTGCAGTGGACGAAACCTTGTGAGTTTCCTGATTACACGGTAACTGTGATTCGAAGTGAGTGTATGAAGCTTGGGACGTCTTTTTCAGATATGAAATTGTTTTCAGTCAGTTGGAATTCATTTCTGGAATATACCTTCTCCAATATTCCGGATTTAGTACCGAGTTTGTATAGCCCATCATCGTTCACTCCCATTACCACAACTATCATATTTCTGGGTGCAGCTCTTCCTTTGTCGAGTTCTGGAATCCGTAACATAATGTTCTGACCGATGCTCATGGGAGGAAATTTAGCGTCACTGCCTCTTAGCATTTCGTCCATTTCTTTTTCATTTTTTTTGCACAATCATCTCGTTTCTCTTCAATTAACTTCTTCCTTTTTTGTTAGATGGCCACATCAGAGTTTTCAGAATCTGATGAATCAGTTTTATGTTTACGTTCAGGAATGTTGGCCAAAGCCTCTTCAAGTTGTTCTTCAGTCTCAAGGTCCGTTGAAAAACAAAATTCCTGGGGAAGTCCGTTAGTAAGTGGAACTCCAAACAGAGCTTCGTATTGGCTTCTGGTGATTCCACGATGGTAGGTGCAATTTTTTTCATTTGAACGATTCGTAAGCCATCTGCCCACTGACTTGTCTGATTGTCTGCCATCCACGTCACCAACATATCACGAACATCTTGGTTTGCACGTTCGACGAAGCCTTGACTTTGAGAGTATCTGGGTTTTCCATGAACAATTTTTGCTTCAAACATATATGCAAGCTCTTTTATGATTTTATCCGAGAACTCACGTCCATTATTGAACTGCAAAATACAGGGAGCTCCTATGATACAAAATCTGTCCATTAAGTTATAAGAAACTTCTTTAGCTGTTTTCGTTTTCAGTGGGCGTAAAAAAGGGAATTTGGTAAGATGATCTTGATAGTTCAAAAGGAATTTATAATGGCGATCAGACTCTGATTGCATGTCAATGGGATCAACCTCTCCTTGTTTTTGGAATGCGTTAGTAAGTATTGGTTTAACAACGACTACCTTGTTTTTACCCTTTTTAATCAAGTGACACTGTTCACAGAAAGAAAGGTTCAGCTTGATCACTTTTCGAGGCACATTACAGTGTTTCACCCATCCTTCAAGTGTGAAATCGTACTTGGCTCACTACTGATTTGCCCGATCGCGAACTGAGCAAATTCAAGTGCACAAAGTCCAAAATAATGTCACTTTTCGGACTTGGAGCATTTGTCAGTGATCCATTCGCGATGTGAGCATTTTTTTCGGACATTGCCCGATTTCGAAGTTTGGTTCCAACCAACACACACACACACACACACACACACACACATATATATATATACATATATATAAATTCAAAAATTTCTCATTTATTTAAAAAAAATTACAATTTTACTTACTTGGTTAGGTAAGCATCAAAATTCTTAGTTAGAAGCTAACATTGTAGTAGTCTTCACATTCTCTTCCTTAAGTCTGTAGCAATAAGTAATCAGCAATTTCGAAAGTGAGATCTCTCAGTTAAACACCGCGGATGGTCTTTGTTAAGCAGTTATGTTAAAAAATTATCACTATTATTAACTAATTTCGCTTAAAAAGCCGTTTATCACCGAGCTTTTGCCGAAAAGCAGTCAAAAAATAATTTTTGCATTAATTTGCTCATATCGACAAATTTCGCATTTATTCGCATCTATTTCGAAAATACGAAAATGACGTATCCCTAATAATGATCGTCATATGAGGAGGCTTTTGAAGAAAGAAACTATTACAAAATGTGTATGCAAATTTAAAAAATTAAAGTTTTCTATCCTGCTCACCCTCAAAAATATATTTTTTTCTTTACCTGATGCAGAATATCATAGGATCAAGGAAAAATATGCTTGGAACACACTTTCGTGGGTCACTTATGAAAAGATATACATCTTCTGCGTACCTTGGAGCCATGGACTCTAGTTTCGCCATTCCGCCATGCTGAAGAGTCCATAACATCTAAGGCAGTAAGGAATATAGGTATACTAGCTGAAAACCTGCACTTCGCTACCGAGTACATTCAAGTTAAATGCAATGGTCAATGTATGCAATTAATGCCAAAATAAATAAATAAATAAATATATATATATATTTATTTATAATAAATACGACGATCAATGTATACAATTAATGTGAAAAAAACAAAAAAATATACTTATAATATAATCGTAAGGGATATTTTTATAGACAAAATAATGTAGAAGAAAATATTCAAATTAAATGTAATAGGACATACTAAAGAATATAGTACAATTATTAGTACAGTTTGAGGAACATAATATCTTTTATTGTATATTAATATTTTTTGGATAATGTCCAATCGTCTGCCGCATTAGCAAGAATTTTTTTTTTTGTCTATTTAGTTGTTATGCACGTGACGATAAATTTATCTAAAGTACCAGAAAAAGAAATCACGTGATCAGCATTTTAATAAATTAAATTCTAAAGGTTAATCTTTAAAAATTCACCAAAAATCAGAAAATAGAGGTAAGGATTCGAAAAAGATCTCATTTTAAAGTAATTTTTATGATCTTTCTCGTGATATAAATTTTATAACCCTCAAATTATTATTTTAAATGCAAACTTAAAAAAAGTTACAAAAACAGCTTAAAAATTTAATTAAAAAAAATCTAAGAAGAATTTTTGAAAAATCTTTCTTAGTGCACCTCTACACTATAAGAAGAATAGCCATGCAAAATTTCAGCCCTTTAGGTCCAGCGGTTTGGTCTGTGCATTGTATGTCAGTCAGTGAGTCACTGAGTTACGGAACTATTTTATGTACTATATAGATGGCTTCTGGGTGCACTGGAAATGTATGTAATTGCATAGAAACAATGTCCTTAGACTATACACAGTTCGGTGAAAATATATGGATAGAAAGGGGAATATAGAGTTGCGAGATTCATAGTGTCGTAAGTTTTTTTTCAGCTAACGCAAATAAAGCAGAGGCAACTGTTTAATATGAATTCAGCAGTTTGCTTTTAAAATTAAGAATTCATATTTTAGGATTCTACCAATATGCAAACGATGGAGATCGTTTCAGGCAGTGCGTCAATGAGACTTTAGAGCACTGTTCTCAATTGTCCTTGAATCTTCTGTGTTTACAGCATCTCGTATGTCCCTCACAATGACGAACACTAAGCAATAGACGCGAGACTGGCACGTCTTATACTTAGTAACCGCATCGAAAATTGACGTGTAAAGCCGAGACCCTAACTGATTTTTTTAGCTTTTAGTGTTAGTGGGTATCATTGATAGAAAATTTCGAGTATATAATACTTCGAGCGTTTCACTGCGAATAATAATTGGCAGAATTTGAAGTTTCATGGAGGGCACGGTGCTAGGTTTGGCGTTGGCAGCCAACAGAAAGATTGTCAAAGAAGAGTGTTATATAAGAGCTAGGACATAAAATTAAAGTCTGAGGTTTTTATTTCTGCCTGTGTGCTGAGGGTGGAAGGTAATCATATGGTAAAATATGTACCCTTCCCTAAAGTACTGCCCTAATGTTAGCCGTGCATAATTATTATTTATAGTAAATTTTATAAGAAAAATACTATGACATTGGACAACAAAAGTGATGCGGGGATTTTTTTTTTTACTTTTGGGATGTTTCGCAGTACATTCTTCTTTATTACAAAAAAAGGTGGGGGGAAGATTCATTTGCTCGCAGAATATCATTCTGAAGAAAGTATTAACTCTTTTGATATTTTTAATTGTTTCCTCTTTATAGTGTTGTCTACATTTTTGGTCTTTTTAGATTATGACTAGCTGAATACCCGTGCTTCACTACGGAGTACATTTTAGGATAATTACAATGAAAAAATAATGAAATTGCTTTTTAGAGGATTTCATTATAAACAATATTTTTTGTTTCTTCATTGGGTGGAACTAATATTACCAGACTCGTCCACGAACTTACGTGTGAGCAAGCTACGTAAAACTGACCGTGGGAGAAACAATTTTCTCGTAAATCTACGCCAGCGTATTTTAAAGTTTGGTCTTTTTTTTTATCGGAAGCATACTTTCAGGGCAGATTGCAGTTTTATATATATAGGTTTAATTTAATATCCATAAAACATACCTATTTGAATTAAATTCTTAAAAAACTTCCATCTCAATTAGTCTTGTGGTTAAATTTTCTTTTACTATATTTTAATATTTTTTGTCAATTTATTTCGTTGTTATGCACGTGACGCAAAATTGATTTAAAGTATCACAAAAAGAAAAGAAATCTCATGATCAGCATTTAATAAATTAAATTCTAAAATTTGATCTTTAAAAATTCACAAAATATAAGAAAATGGAGGTAATTATTCGAAAAAGATTTCATCTTAAAAAAATTTCTATGATCTTTGTCGTTGTATAAATTTTATAACCCTCAAATTATTATTTTAGATGCAAACTCAAAAAAAGTTACAAAAACAGCTTAAAAACTTAATTTGAAAAAAAATCTAAGAAGAATTTTTCAAAAATCTTTCTTAGTGCACCCCTACTCTTTAAGAAGAATCACCATGCAAAATTTCAGCCCTTTAGGTTCAGCGGTTTGGTCTGTGTGTTATCTGTCAGTCAGTCACGGAACTGTTTTATATATAGAGATTGTAATAAACTAACATGATTTAGCGTTTATTAATCTAGTACTGCAGGGACATTGCTGGAATTTTGTTATGAGATGGGGTTGCATTAAACATTAAAAAAAAATATATTTCGTTTCCTCTAAATGGAAATTTTATAGGTAAACATTTCACAATACTAAAATACACTGCTGGCCACCCTAATTGCAACACCAAGAAAGACAAGAGATATCACAACAAAATTTATTTTGTAGATAACATGTTGACCAAGTATCAAATGATTAAATTTATAGACTTCTGTGAAGTGTGGTTCCTGCCAAAATCAGTAGCCAGAGTAGCCGCCATTGTTGGAGATCACCGCTGCCACACGCCTCGGCATTGATTCAAAGAGATTTTGGATGAGTTCTTGGTGTACAGCAGACCAAGCAGCTTCCACACGTTGCCAAAGTTGATCTGCTGTGGCAGCTGGGGATGGAATCTGGGTCAATAGTAGAGCAACCCTGGACCACATGTTTTCTATCGGCGAAAGATCCGGAGAGCGAGGCGGCCAGGGAAGCAATTCAATCTGGCGATTGACGAAGAACCGTTGGACAATGCGTGCCACGTGTGGTCGCGCATTATCCTGTTGAAATATGGCTGTAGACAAGCCCGAAGGTAAGGAAGGACAACTGGCTCCAACACCTCGGAGATGTAGCGCTGGCTGTTTAAAGTACCGGCAATGCGTACTAGAGGTGTGCGAGAGTGATATCCAATACCGCCCCATACCATAATACCCGGTGCAGGACCAGTGTGGCGGTGCATAACGTAGCTGTTCAGCATCCTCTCTTCACGGTGTCTCCAGACTCGAATACGACCATCGTGGTGTTGCAGACAGAAGCGTGACTCGTCAGTAAAGACAATTTCATTCCATTCTGCCATTCACATCCTTCTGTCATCGTACCATTGGCGGCGGAGACGTCTGTGGTTCTGCGTCAAGGGTAGACAAAGCAATGGACGTCTTGCGGACAGACCACTCTGCTGTAAACGGCGTCGAATGGTACGCGCAGACACTGGATGATGCGTTACAGACTGCATGTGCTGTGCTATGGTTCGTGATGTGACTGAGCGATCCGTCACTGCCATGCGCACAATTTGTCTGTCATCACGTGAAGTGGTGCGCTTAGGTGGATGCGATCGAACATGCCGGTCCGTCGTACCCTTCTGCATCCAACGATCACATATCCGCATTACAGTTGTTTGGTTTCGTCCAACACGACTACCGATTTCCCTGAAAGATAATCCACAATCTCGGTAGGCCACTATCCTTCCTCTGTCGAACTCGGATACTTGATCAAAAGATGATCGCTGTTTTCGACGAGGCATAATTGATCGTTTTTTTGAAAAAACCACAAGAAAAAAAAATTGCCGAACTTGAAATCGTCGAAATCTCCAAGCCTTAAATAGCGCTTTGAAGTGGCGCCACAGGCGCGCGTGATGTGCGTCTGCGCTGAAATTTTAATCATTTGCATATCTCACCTCCGCTAATGCATGTTGTAAATTTCATGTTATTTGCATGTTTCCTTCAGGGTGTTGCATTTACAGTGGCCAGCAGTGTATATGGCCAGAATGTACTCTTTGGATTTCAACACATAAGTATTGTAAGACATTTAATATTTTATTGGTTGCTTGAAATTAAACGCTTATGTCAAAATTATTCGTGCTATGAAATACACGAGAATGCACGGATAATCAGAAATCACAGATTCAAATAATAAAAAAAGATACTATTAGACGATTTTTATTCTATTTTTCTGTGATGAGCTATTCACAGGTTTCAATTATATACACGGTGATTTTTATTAAAGTGACACTATTCAGAGCCACATGTACTGCAATCTATCACCCGGAATTCCACCAAAATTGATAGAGGGACTAACGACGACATGGGAAAGAGTTTCCATGGGAAAAAAATCCAAAAAGTCGCCGATAGGGGGAGATATGACGCTTTTGTTGTCGGTGCACCTGAAAATTTGCACAAAACACAAGTAAAACCTCAAAATGCAAATTCATGACTACGCAGTTGACAGCAGCGCCAGTATTTCGAGCATAAAGATAAGGGGTGAATACCGAAAAAGTTGTAATATGCAGACAAATGAATAACAAAAAAATTTCATTTCAACACCACTTTATGCAGCAAATTCACTTTTCCCCCTTCAATGTGACTTCCATACTGGTGGACAACCATTTGTATCCTGAACAAGTTCTCAACGGCCGAGCGCAATATGTCACCAGAAATGTTCTTCACAGTCCGGGATATGTTGTCCTTTAGGGCGTCAAGTTAGAAACTTCACCAAGATACACCTTGGACTTTAAATAACCCCACAGAAAGAAGTCCCATGGGTTAGATCTGGGGAGCGAGGTGGCCATGCAAGAGAAAAAAAAAGTGACTGATGACCCTTTTTAATGTAAAGCGATGGCTCAACAGATTCTGCACCTATCTTTATAGCCTAAAATACTGGCACTGCTGTCGACTATATAGTCATGAATTTGCATTTTGATGTATTACTTGCGTGTTATGCAAATTCTCGGGTGTGCCGACAACAACAGCGCCATTTCTTCCCCTATTGGCAAATTTTGAATTTTTTTTTTCATGGAAACTCTTTCCCATGTCGTCCTTTGTCCCTCTATCAAATTTGGTGGAATTCCGGCTGATAGATCGCGGTACAAGTGGCTCTGAGTAATGTCAGTTTAATAAAAACCTCCCTGTATATAGTAATAAGGAGGGTTTATTTAAAATTCCCCTCCTAAGGTTTTTTAAAAGTATTAAAAGTTTATTTTAAAATACTATTAATACTTTTTAAAAACTTTACTTTTTCTTCTGTAAATGTCTGTAATATTCTTCCATTTGCGGGTTAGGACGACATTCGTCTAGACTTTTTATTTTTATGGTAGAAAATCTTCAAGCGGCTAATCACCAAGAAAGGAGTTGCTCAGGAGTTACGTGCCACCGAATAGTTTAAATAGTCGTCTGCTAAGATAAGAATGTCAGGAAATGAGAATAAATTGCACTACTTTTTCTTCTGTAAATGTCTGTAATATTCTTCCATTTGCGGGTTAGGACGACATTCGTCTAGACAACTATGTTTATCTGTGTGACTGAATACTCAGATGCGCACGAAAAATCAGTAAAAAGGATAATTAAAAGGTAAAAAAAGAAACTATTCAGATGATTTAAAGGAACAGTTCTTATCTTTATTCCAAGAAATTTATCCTTTTTGGTCTTGCAGTTTTAGATAATGTGTATTATAAATTTGTCTGCACAAGATTTATCTTCAAATTATGGCATACTGCTGAGCACTTTAAGGAGGATATTTTAAAGATTGCATAAAAAAATAAAATTGTTGGCAGTCATAGACTTCTTTTCTCTCTTCCAGCTATGACATTTAATACATCATTTTCTTTAAAAAGTTACCGGATAATGCTTAGATACCACTGCTAAGCAATTTAATAGTTCATTAATTCTTAAACAAGTTTCCGTTCCCTTTATGGTAGAGAATCATTTAGCTTCATTTGCAGAGAATAAAAATGATTCTAAGATACGCTGTAAATGTCAAATATTTAGGTGAAAATTCTTGCCACAAGCAGCTAAAATAAACATAATTCGTGATGACATGGCACATCTCCCTGCAAAGTTTAAATTTTGGTACGACAAGATGCTTTGAAATTCTGTTTTGAAATCTGCGTTCAAACCACGATAGCCCGCTATGAACAAATACTTTGAAAATGAATTTATTTCATCTCTGTATTACAGAGGCTGTTCGCACATTTTTTAGACGATTTTGGTAAGCGGTAATAAAAAATCGTTTGCTGCAAAAGAAATAATTGCAATTGTACTATGTTTTTAAAAGTCAAAATTATCGTCTGCGGCTTGAAAGTTTTGTTTTTATTCAAAATGGCGTTTTTAACAAAGCAGTGGTTCGAAGGCTACATTTATGCTCTTTCCGAAGAGAAATATTCATACTCCGTTATCCAAAAACGATGTGAGAGTCATGGTTTTGTGATATCTAAAGCGTCGATAGGTAATATCGTCAACAAGAAAGGAAAAAATACGTCAAATTGGAGCCTCAAGTGGGACAAAAATTCCAAACAAGTATCCAAGGAAAAAACGGACATTTTCGACTATTAAAAAGGTACGTTGTTTAATGTTAAAAGAAAATCCCCCTAGTCAAAGGACAGTTGCAAAATCATTAAAATGCTCGGTGTCCACTGTAAACAAAATGATAAACGTTGATTTAAATCGTAAGAAAGCGAAAAAACGCAATGTGCATCGTCTTCTTCCAAATCATATCGTTGAACGCAGGACCCGCTGCAGAATTCTATCTGAGAAACACTTATCCAAAGAAAAATGGAGAACAATTGTCACAATAGATGAATCATGGGTGTATTTAAATGATTGCAACAAAAAAAGAGCTATTTATTATCATAAAAGGTGAGAAAAAAATTTAAGTACATGGTTCAAAGAATCGAAAGAAAGTTTTTCTAAGGGATTCATGATTGTTGCTGGTTTTTCTTATGCAATTGTTTAAAATATGTGTGAACAGCCTCTGTACCCTTCGCAGATACATCACAATTCGTTTTTCTTTTTCTTTTTTTTCTTTATTTTGTTCATTATTTCTTTCTTTTTCTTTTCATTTAATTACTGTTTCCCTGAAGGAAGAAAAAGGTCCAGGTCCCCCTCCTACGCTTCTGAGTGTTGTCCTAATTTGCTTCATTTTTAACTTAACATATAATAAAAAAATGTGTTGAGTTATTTCTGTCTCAAACCATCCGAAAGACCAGAAAAGCTTTTCGTGATAAATTAAATAATGGAAACTGTGAGCCAGAGGTCTTCTATTTCATCTCACTCCCATTAAATCCTGTCAAAATAAATACAATTTTTATTGCTGTAAACAGTGACATTTAATTTCCTTTGTTTTCTTAAGTAAAATATGATCTTATTAAAAGTTTATTTTAATGATAAGGATCTAAAAAATAATATGTCACCTAGACATAAAGGTAAATAAAATTGTAATCGGGGATCTAAAATGATGAAAAATATTTTGTTTAAAAAGTTTTTAGTTGGGGGTCAAGGCCGAATGCACACATAAGGTTAAAAATACTTGAAAAACTTCTGAAGAGTCTTGTTTGCTTAAGTAAAAAAATTATCTTATTAAAAGTTTATTTTAATGATATGAATCTAAAAAATAAAATGTCACCTAGACATAAAGGTCAATAAAATTGTAATCGGGATCTAAAATAATGAAAAATATTTTGTTTAAAAGTTCTTAGTTGGGGGTCAAGGCCGAATGCACACATAAGGCTAAAAATACTTGAAAAACTTCTGAATAGTCTTGTTTGCTTAAGTAAAAAAATTATCTTATTAAAAGTTTATTTTAATGATATGGATCTAAAAAATAAAATGTCACCTAGACATAAAGGTCAATAAAATTGTAATCGGGATCTAAAATAATGAAAAATGTTTTGTTTAAAAAGTTCTTAGTTGGGGGTCAAGGCCGAATGCACACATAAGGCTAAAAATACGCTGCTAAAAAAAATTAGGGGAGCAAGCAAAGAAGTTAAGAAAACCGCGTGAGACAGCCACATATTGGCAGAAAATGGATAGTACACGTGTATCAATGCGCAATAAAGAAAAAAATGCGTAAAAAATTTGTAATTAAGCTTTAATTCTTTGAAAATATGGAAAAACATGAAAAGATGATTTGGTTACATGTAAATGATAAAAAAAGTATTGTTTAGAAATGATGCAAGATTTTTAATATGGCGTGTGGTCTCCTCGAACACCTAAGACTGCTGCACACCTGTGTTCCATGGATGCGACGATGTTATCGATAAGACTTTGGGGAATACTGTTCCACTCCTCAAGAAGTGCAATCTCCAAGTCTCGGAGAGTAAAAGGAGGCCTTGGTCAAGGCCGAATGCACACATAAGGCTAAAAATACACGAAGAACTTCTGAAGAGTCTTGTTTGCTTAAGTAAAAAAATGATCTTATTAAAAGTTTATTTTAATGATAAGGATCTAAAAAATAAAATGTCACTTAGACATAAAGGCCAATAAAATTGTAATCGGGGATCTAAAATGATGAAAAATATTTTGTTTAAAATGTTCTTAGCTGGTGGTCAAGGCCGAATGCACACATAAGGCTAAAAATACTTGAAAAACTTCTGAAGAGTCATTTCAATTCATTATTTATATGAAATAAGAGGTTAAATTTAGAATAGGATAAAAAGAATAGAAAGTAAATATCTTAAAAATGTTTTTTAAAAGTAGTTTTATATTAGTTTAACTTTGTAAAACATACTTTCTTTCTTTAGAATGAACAACACACTTTGTTAACAAGAGGAAGAGCGTAGACGTGAATGCAGAATGGATAATCAGCAGCAATTACAGCTGGAAGACGCGCAGAAGGTAGGTGTACTTTCTTTTCATAATGCGGTAGACATTATTGGTTGTTTGTAGAACAATTTTCTGTAGTGAAATTTCATTAATCCTGCACAAAACAGTAACTTTAGTGAAATGAGTAAATTTCATTTCATTTTTTCAAAAGCGTCGAATCTATACCTTAAAATATTTTTCTGCCCAGGCCGCGGAACTTGACCCACGGACCCTCAGCAAGTTAGCCATGTAACTAATTTAACCACCTTGGCGAAGGGAAAAAGTCTTACTTTGAATGATTTTCCCGTACAATCTCTTAGAGAAAGGATAACATTAAAGGTGCCAATGCCACCAAAAAATAAATCACTCACAGTGGTGAAAAATAGACAATATCAAGTTACAGTATCTCATAATTACTAGGATATGATGTCATGGCAGTTAAAGTAAAGAGACCCTTGAAAATTATTGTGGGCATAAGGAATCATCCTTAGACCGAAATTTAAAAAAAGAATTAAATCATTTATTTAATGTACAAAAAGTAGATGATACAGATTTAAAACAGAAAAGAATATCGATTATTTTACAATTTTTACATGAAACGGCAGTTTATGAAACAGTTGAGAGAGAGAGAGGTAAACCTCTGTTTTTAATGGATGAAACACAATAGTGCTGGAACATTAGAAGCACTTCTTCGATCATTGCTACTCTGATTGGATTATCGTTTTCAAAATGGAATGGGCAGAGCTGCAAACAAACAGTATGGACTGCTATCAGTTGAAGGGGGCAACATAAACGTGTGTCCAAATTGATGTCTAAAACAACGGCAGAACAAACATGTAAAATGTTTATTTTCTTTCGTTAATCTTAGTAATCAAGAGTTTAAAACATTTTATATATTTTTCATTCAATATAAAATATCCATAAAAAATGAAAAACATAAATATTATCTTAAACAAATGGTCGTCAACCTGGTCCCTACAGCCCACTAATGGGCGATTCAAGCTTTCATAGGAAGCGATGGGGGGGGGGGTCCCTTTTTACAAATTTTGTTTTTCCCCATGCATCGAATACACTGCTAAGAAGTTTTCGTGTTTGACTTTTCAAAATATGCTTTACAGTTTATTTTTGAATTCCATCTCTAAAGTTTGAATAATGATAATAATTCCCCGGACACTTCTCAAAGTACAATCATGGACGAGGGAGCAACGATTGAGCTCCGTAGCCATGGCTAACTATGTAGAAACATACATAAAGTATAAATAAAAAGAAAAATTTAAGTACACATTTTTTACAAATCCTCTTCTCTAAAAATTACTACGCATTTTTACTAAATTGAGTTACTGCGACAAATGGTGGGCGGTAAGGAAATTTTACCATAAAAAAGATATAAATAAGGGCGGTAGGTATTAAAAGATTGACAACCCCTGTCTTTAACGGTACACCCCATTTAAAGCACAAATATACATCTCTAGCGTACAGGCAGCGTTGCTAAATGGCAGATACAATTTTTTCCTTTTACCAAAGCGGCAGGCCTTATCTTGACGATATCCACCCCTGCACACCATTTGTTCGCTACGGTATTATGTGATTACCAGATAAGTGAACCAACATTGTTGCCTGTGAGGGTACAGAACAGGTACGTCCAAGACTTAGCTGGGATTCGAACCAAACCTCACTTCATGAAAGCTCGGGACGTTAATCCTTATACGACGTGGGCGGTAAATGGCATAATCTAGCCGCTTATATATTTTGCCCCTCCTTGACATTCCTAGCCCCTGCCTCTTCAACTTACCACATCAATTGTCATAGAAGTTGGGACTCGATTTTGATTTGTTTCAAGGAAATCTAGATGATATTTTACTTCGTTTCGCAACAGTTGATGGAATATGGATACATCACTACCAGCCAGAAACGAAAGAATAGTTAATGTGTTGAAGCAGGTGAACCTGCCCCAAAGAAAGTTAAAACGGTTTCATCGGCAGGAAAGATTATGGCTAGTGTTTTTTGGTCGCCCATGATATAATAATTGACAACGGGGAAAAGGGCAATACAATCACCGGAGAGGACAACGCATCTTCACTGAGTCGTGTAAGTAGTGAAATTAAAACAAAGGGCATTCAGCAAAAGAAACACATTTAACAAAAAGAAAGGTTCTTTTTCCTTCATGATGGTGGTCCAGTTCATTCATCTGCGACTGCGGAGGCAAACTCTTAAAATTAGGCTGCGAAATTGTTCTCCACCCTCCGTATCCCCAAAATTTAGCCCTCTCAGGCTACTACTTGTTCCAAAATATGAAAAAAAAATCTTGCAGGGCAGAAATTTGCATCAAAATCCTAAGTGATTACTGAAAAAAAACGCTTATTTTGCACGGTCGAACAAGTCTTAAATCCTAGAGGGGGATAAAATCCGTAAAAATCGTTGGACCAAAAGCATCGACCTTCAGGTAAAATGTGTAGAAAAATAAATAAAAACTTTTTCCAAAATACTGGTTTTCATTAGTCTTTCATTTATCAAACTTCGCTTACCAAATGACCCTCGTATCATTACCTACTTTAAAGAGATTTTCTGGTGAAATGAAAAATTAAAATTCTGTATAGCTCAAATTAGATTGTAATAAAAGAAGCTTTTTAATTAACATATAGTAATAAATATAGAAACAAACGGACCAAAGGTTATTGACATTAAAAAGTGTGGAATTATTGCTAACCGCTGGATAATCCAGAACAGTAGCTTTTTTTTAAATCAATGGAATTTAGTTCTCTCTTTTGGGGAGAAAGCGAATATGAAGAAATTAAGCAGAATTGTTTTTATTGTACCAAAAAAATTCTAGCATGCCATCTTTTTGCTGTTTCTTACTTCAGGATTTTTTTAATCTTCTGTTAGAACTAATATGAGTATATCGCAGTTTTTAAAAAAAACCTACAATGCACATATAACTCAAGATTTTAGTTTTAAAAGAATTGTGTGCATGCATATGCTTCTAATTCTGATTGCTATGTTTTCCTTGTATTATAATGCAGCTTTCTGTCCCTCACCACTACAGCTATTTTAAGAATTAGAAACAGAAAAAAATTGGAAATTTAGAAATTATGAAGAGTGTCTGTTGTGACACTCTGATTGGACTACTGCAATATTACGTAAGGTTTATCAAGTTGATATGGAGTCATTGTTGTTATTATATTTAGTCTTCTTTTCTGAAATGTTATATTAATAATACTCCACTACCCGAATACTCCTTAAACTTAACAGAAAATATTTCGGAAAGAGACTTTGCAAGCTTTTTAAGATTGTTTTATATTAAAACTAGGATTCAGCATAATTAATTATAGAATACAGATGAAATTTACTACAGTATGTTTTAAAGTCTGAATTTTCAAGGCAAACCCAGCGTTTTGAAACGAGCGTCATTATGAAAATAGAGCAAAATAAGCATATAATCCTTTTATCAAGATTTCTAATCTTTTAATAAAAATTACACAGTCTAACCCCGTTATAGCGAACCCGGTATATAACGAACTCACGGATATAACGAGTGAAAATTTTGGACCCGCCATTTTCCTATTGTTCGTAATTTAATTAGTATTGTGTAAGCTTAATGTAATCGATTTTAGTCGATTTAATTCATTAATGATAATTTTTTAATAGATTTTATCATTTTTTTATTACATCATTATTGAATACACATTGCAACTAATGAGAGATACATTTTGGGAACTCTAACATCTTTCTTAAAGTTCAGATATACCTAACCACCGGATAAAGTGAACAAAACCTTTGGTCCCTTGAAGTTCGTTATAACGGGATTTGACTGTATTTTTTTACCTTCAAATCGTTGCAAATAAACTCAATTTTTCGCAAGAATTATTAAAATAACAATAAACTATTGTAACTGTAGAAACCACATAAGCAATAGTATTTACTATCAAAGTAAGAATTCATATATGCAACATAAGGATTCATACACAATACGTGAGATTTTAATATCCATCAGTACAGGAGAGTACTTTCTTTTAACGTTTCGATTGCTTATAAATATCTTATTTTCAAAATAAATGCAAATACCCATTTTATCCTGATTATTTGCCACATAATAAGAAAAGTCATGAATGTGCCATCAATCTGTATTTTTTATCTCACTGTATAATAAATGTTTTACGTAGGATATCAAAATAAATCCTGATATATAAGTCTGGAAATACTTCTCTTACATTTTAATATTTTCTTGTGACCCCAGCTCATATCAGTTTGGAAGAGTATCTTGTATATACATGAAGTGCTAGACGGATGCCAACTTCACTTAACGGAAGAACATTTATCATTCTACATCGTATGAAAGAGTTATTTTTCACTGTCCGCCATGTAGGAAATAGTTATATTGAATATGTCTTATTTTATTCAAAGATCGATTTAACATATCAAGTTGACTTAAGCATAAAATATGGTCACTTATTTTATGATTTGTTGGGGATTTTAGGCATAAAGTTTCTCTTTATTGTGATTTCTAGAGTATTTTGGAAATTCTGACTTATTTTTTAATGGATATAAAACTTCAGTAAACGGAGAAAAGTTTTGAACTAAATTTTGTCTGGAGAGACGTTTAGATTGTTCAAAGAATGGCCCTATATACCATGCATCTTATGCAGTTAGTCATTATTAGCCATTTATCAGTGAAAATACATTTTCCCTAACGCCATAAAGTTAAGAAACGGGAAAAGCG
Source organism: Dolomedes plantarius (assembly GCA_907164885.2). NCBI lineage: Eukaryota > Metazoa > Arthropoda > Arachnida > Araneae > Dolomedidae > Dolomedes > Dolomedes plantarius. The sequence goes on from OU015494.1 coordinate 45,130,413, forward strand.
ACGTAATCTATTTATCTTCAATATTTGACTATTCAGAATCACTTCATTTTGTCACCTGATACTGTTGACGCTATGAATAAGGAATCAATGCTAATATAGTAATTCATTAATATCCTCACCTTCTGATAAATTTCAGTTTCAGATTCTTTCAGTTATATTTTATTGCATTGTTTAATGTTGCACTGGGTGCCTAACTGTGTAAAAAAACTTAATTTTATATTGCACTTTGCATTGATTTATTTCGGAGTAAACAAATGTCTAAGGCTACAGCATTTTCTTAATTTTCATTGAATATAAAGGGAAGCAAATCGTTAAAATTAAGATTTCTTCGCATCGACTAGGTAGCATAAGTTAGACAAGTAAGTGAGTCAAGTAGTTAGACAGGTAAGATCTGAAGTTTACCAAACACGTTGTAACCAGTACTAACTGGTAACCAGTACTAACGTTGTAACCAGTACTAGACGATTTCGAGTGGTTTCAAATCCTTGCCAATAGCGAGGCAGTGGTACCAAAGGCAAGCTCCTTAGTCTCAAGGTGATCATCCTGCCAACTTTCTGGAGACTCAAGTATTTAGAAATTCCAAATTTAAATAAAAAAAGAAATTATAAAACTGTTAAATTTTTCTCTGGGAAGTAGAGTCTATGTAGTAAATACAGTGTTGCATTCTGTTATTAGAAGCAGGCTCTGATTTTCCATTAGGCCCAGTAGGCCTGCTCCTAGGGGTCCCAAAATGTTCTTTATTTCAAAAGAAAATAATAAAAAAATTCCCAACTCAATTTTTTTTATTTTACTTTTTTTAATAGCAAGTTTTTTATATATCCTTTCAAATTTGATTGGTTGGTTCATTATATGTATAGTTCATCATACGTATGTTATAGTGTATATAAGGGATTAATAAGTTTTTCTGGTTGCATTGTATTGGTGTTTTACTGATGAAGTTAATATGTTGTATTGCTTTCTGTTATTTGATAATGTTCTAGGTTTCTACGCTTCAAATAGCCAATTCTTGGTAAAATGGTACTTTCACAATGATTCATGATTATTTTTTTTTGTGTGTCAATTTTGGAAAATTTACGCCCACATCAGTGTAAGGGGGCACATCCCGAGTTGTGCCTGTAGTCCAGAATTTTCTAAATCAGGCCCTGATTAGAAGTTTCAACTACAAGTAAAGTTCGCTTACAGATGAAACGTTCATATTGCTGTTAGGAAATAGAAGATTGTTATAGATCCCTATCATTGATTTAAGTATATCGTAATATCGCAATTATATAATAAAATCTTTTTTCGTTATTTATTTCTTAACCAATAAATATGTTTATAATCTTCTATTCATGTTTATATGAATATTTGATTCGAACAATAGCAACTTGACTGTGATAAAGTTTTATTTTTCTGTTCATAAATAACTGTCACCATTTGCACAAGGTTTTGCCAACTGATTTCTGAGTTTCAAAGATGTTTGATTTCACTATCTTTGCATTTGTCCCATAATGAGACATCATGTGTCGAACAGATGATTGAGGATACATTACGAGTTTAGAAAACAAGTGCTAAATGAGAGTTCTTTTAGTGACAAGGCAAATATCCAGCCGGTAGTGATCTCCTGAGGCACTGTGCTTTAAATGGGGTGTACCGTTTAAGACAGAGGTCGTCAATCTTTTAATACCTACCGCCCTTATTTATAGCTTTGTTTATGGTAAAATTTACTTACCGCCCACCACTTGCCGCAGTAACTCAATTTAGTAAAAGTGCTTAGTAATTTTTAGAGAAGAGGATTTGTAAAAAATGTGTACTTAAATTTATCTTTTTATTTATACTTTATGTATGTTTCTACATAGCCACGTATGGCTACGGAGCTCAGTCGTTGCTCTAGGGCACAGTTAAGAGTTTACTATTATTGAATGATTTATGATCATCCATATCTTTGATAAATTTTACATTGCAGTACAGAAACTAATATCTTTTATGGGGTTGGAAGAGGCGTAGAGTCCAGTAAAAAGTAACGAAATTTTGCTAATTGAGTTTCCCATATGAATACTAGATGCTGATGAGAAAATATTAAACATTTCATCGGATAATACTGTACCGTAATAAGACAGCTAATTAACAGGAAAAACAAACTTTATTTTATATTGACGAGACGAGGGCAACACAACACAAAAATTGGTGTGGAACACATCACACTATATCGGTAGCAAAATATCTCAACAGAATCGAAAAATGATACTTCTTTTTACACTGAAACACGAACAACACTTCCTTTTTTCTCCGCTCGTCCCACGCTACCTCACTTCAGTTCCGTTCGCTAGCATTTCAAAAACCGCAATCCGGATCTCGATCGGGAGGTCGCCACAACTCCTCCCCCCTTGAAAACTTTTCTAGAGTTTTACGAAGGAAAAGTTAGTCAGATGGTATACAGGACCATCAAATATAAAATGTTAATCGTAGAGTTCATATTCCTTTACTAATAAAGTTCACACAAGCAAGTACCAAGTGATTAATGTTATTAGGGGTACACACACGAAACAACAACAAAAAAAACTTAAATGTAACATGTAATTAACGAAATTCAACTAAATAAAATAGATTAAATTCAAAATATTACCAATTTTACTACTACATAGCATTGTTCTGATTACAGAATCATAATTTTTTGCACAATATTCATCAAAACATAACATTTTCACATTAATATACTATCCAAAACAAAAACAAATTAAACAAATAAAACAAAATAATCGTGGGCTATATATATAATAACAAATACATTACTACATTTTTACAATACCCTTTTCTGGTATAGGTATAGCCTTGTAATTTTAGAGAGGCTTTACACATTTCATCTGATAGAATGTTAATTAAAAATTTTGTCTCCTCTTTCGGACGGTTGATATTTGCGCCATGTTTGCCAATTATATGAGGGTGGAAAGTTGGTGTTATCGTGATGTCTGCATAGGCAACTTGTGTTTTAAGTTCTTTAGTCACTTCTTTTAATTTTCGGCAAACTCCCTTAACTTCATCAGGGGGTCCTTCTACATTAATGCTGTCATGCTCATCAGCAAAATCCACCTGGACTTTAGTTAAATCATTAGTGATCTGTTTAATATTAGCTCCTCTTTTCCCAATAATGTGTTTGTGAAGCCAACGGGGAGCATCTACATGTTCAGTAATCTCACTGTTTGTCTTTGAATACACAAGTGTATGAGCAGGTCCAACCTTGGCTTTCTCACCCCTAAGTTTTATTGTATCAGATCGGGAATCAGGAAGTAGCATCTCAACAGATACACCAGTTTCAGCTAAAATTTCTTGAATTGTTTGTCCACGTGATCCAATTATATTTTTGTGCTGATTTTTAGAAACTTCTACTGAAACTGCTAGACAATTTCCCTTCCTTTCCTCATAGATTTTTTCATCCCCAGCAATAGTAAGCTCACTTTTGTTTACTGATGGAGGAGGGATATCCACTCTGGCACAAGTTTCATTTATAATCTTATTTTCAACTTCATTGAAAGGTTCGGAAATAAAGGAATGGTAAACTCTTGCAATATCAAGACTTTCCAATGCCAATTTATCCGGGTTCTCTGGTATGAGCTCAATTTCCTGCCCAACTTTGTCAATACCATCTTTAGTTCTAGTAATCTTAATCAAATCCTTATATTCTTCTGGGTGGTCTTCCTGACATTTGAATAGTAGACTTTTATCGATAATAAGCTTCGATCCTTTATTTTGGCCTTTTGAATCTTCGTTAACAACCTTGAAAATGGACTGTAATTCTTCACTATCATTCTGGGACTTAGAAAACTGCTCATGGTCTGTCTCCAAGAGAGAAAGCTCATTTGAATTGGTTTCTACTGGAGGCAAAAATTCGTCATCTATGATTAAAGAAGTGTCGTTTTGCTCTTCGACGTCCGTTACAAATTCCTTGCTGGATTCTTCATTTTGAGCACCTTTATTTGGCTTAGATTCTTGTTCAGAGACTAAACTCTCTTCATTTTCTGTATTTTCTCTTCCCTTTTGGGCGCAAGTCTGCACTGCGCTAAGATGAGAAATCGAAACCTTTCCCACCTGTAAATTCGATAATCTGGCTGCAGTTCGATTTCCTAAAATATAGCGTCCCTTATCTAATTCACAACGGACAACTGCGGCTTTGGTAACAATGCTACCAAATTGTCCAGAGATTCTAACCTTTGCCAACGGTAGACCTGTCGGACCTTCGTCCAAAGGCTGCTGTACCCAAATAGTTTCGCCTGTGTACATCTCGGGAGAGACATATTTCCTACATATGACGTCTATCGTGGCACCTGAATCTCGAAGAACTGGCATGGTAAACCCATTTACTTCCGCTAATGTTGTAAAAAGACTTAGCAAACTCTCCTCTTCTTGTTCCTCACAAATTTGGTTTACTTGTTCTGAAGTTTTCTGAGCCTTTAATTTAGGACAAGTCGGTCGCAAATGGTCCACCGACCCACATTCATAACACTGCATGGGTTTTCGCCGATCAAAATATTCATATCTCTGACCTTTCCACACGTCTTGCTTTCCCTGATCCCTTTCATTTTGTCCAGATTTAGCCAGAAATTTCTGATATTTTCGATTTCCCTTTTCGAAATTATTGCTAGTCTTCCTTTGTTGATAGGTTGGATAGCTTTCGGATTTCCTACTCCCCCGTACACTGTCATATTCGTCCAAAATCTCAGACAGTTTTGTAGCTGAAGTTATTTTAGTCCAGTTGTCAAGAAAATGTTCCCAAACATCATTGGATACACGTTTTTTTTTTATCTGGTCTGTAGCCATCAATTCCTTCAGCAATTCAAAAGTATTAATTTCCAACCCTTGTATCCATTCTTCAAGATAGTTTCTTAATTCAAAAGTAAAATCTCTCCATGAACTATCAGACTTCTTTTGATGTTGCGCAAACTTAACACGAAATTTCTCGGGGCTAAGTTTAAAACGCTTTAGGAGCAACTCTTTGACGTAATCGTAACTGTCCGTCTTTTCCTCTGGCTCTCTAGCTATAAGCTGGATGATATCCGGCGGAAGAAGGGGTAGCAACTGTGTCACCCAATCCTGTTTTCTAACATCTGCCCTTTTTGCCTGGCGTTCGAAAATACTCAAATATAGACTAATATCTTCCTCTTTTGGATCGAATTTTTGAAGAATTTTCTGAAGTATAAAATTAGTTCGCGAATTCGTAATTTGCTCCTGATGAGAAGTCTCAGTAACGGATACCTGCATAGTTTCAATTCTTAATTTCTCCATTTCGAATTGGAGTTTCTTTTCTTCTAGTTCAAATTGGCGCTTTTTTTCTTCTTTCTCGAGTTCGAATTGGCGTTTTTTTTCTTCTTTCTCCAGTTCGAATTGGAGCTTCTTTTCTTCTAGTTCAAATTGGCGCTTCTTATCTTCATCTTCAATTTTTAACCTTCCAAGCTCAAACTGGTTTTTACTCTCTTCTAACCGATTTTCCGTTATACCTTCTAAAAGATTTTTCACATACTCCTCTTCATAGTGCCTAGATTTTTTTATTAATATTATCAGGTCTGTTATCACTAATTCTTCACTTATATTTTCCCCCATCTCAATAGCCAAAGTCTGAAGATCACTTTTTCTTGCTTTGCAAAGAAAAGCCATGGTAAAATAGTTCAAGATTAGTTACACCCAAAATTACTTAAAATAACACTTGAGTAAATCTTCTTTTTTTTTTTTGGACACAATATAAATTTTAGCATAAGATACAGAAACCGAAAGTAAGTACAATTTGTTTCCTAGCAGGAGTTTCAACTCAAACAATTACCAGCACAGAGTGTGCTAAACCGAAAGTAAAGATAATTTATCTCCTAACAGGAGTTTCACACTTCATAAATGTTGCTTACAATTACATCAGCACATGGCGTGCCACAAAACCAAATTTATAATAACAATTGTATAACGACAGCGTGATGCTTTCAAAACCGAAAGTAAGACAATTTATCTCCTTGATGGAGTTTTCCCAATTAAATAAATGTTGCTTACAATTACATCAGCACATGGCGTGCTATAAAACCAAAAATATAAAAACAATTGTACAACAAAAGCGTAATGCTTTCAAAACCGAAAGTAAGGCAATTTATCTCCTTGATGGAGTTTTCCCACATAAATAAATGTTGCTTACAATTACATCAGCACATGGTGTGCTACAAAACCAAAAATATAACAACAATTGTACAACAAAAGCGTGATGCTTTGAACCAAATAAGCACGTGGTGTGCTACAAAAATTTTAGTTACACCAGCACATGGCGTGCTACAAATTTTCATTTATATCAGCATATGGCATGCTACAAAATTTTTGCTATACCAGCACATGGCGTGCTACAAGTATCAACAGTACCAGCACGTGTCGTGCTACAAAATTTCAATTATACCAGCACATTGCGTGCTACAAAACTTCGTGTATATCAGCATATGGCATGCTACAAAATTTTTGCTATACCAGCACATGGCGTGCTACAAAAATCAACTGTACCAGCACGTGTCGTGCTACAAATTTCAGTTATACCAGCACCTGGCGTGCTACAACAATTACTAGTGAAATAACAATTTTTTTTTATCATATAGCATGCCTCAATTTACACTCAAAAGAACGTAACAAAAACAAAACAAAAAAAAATTATATCATACAATAATTAAATTTTACCATTTCCCCTAATAACAAAATCACTTTTGGTACTCACCCCTCACGTGGAATGTTCTCATACCGCGGCTGCCACCAATTTAGCTGTACCGTAATAAGACAGCTAATTAACAGGAAAAACAAACTTTATTTTATATTGACGAGACGAGGGCAACACAACACAAAAATTGGTGTGGAACACATCACACTATATCGGTAGCATAATATCTCAACAGAATCGAAAAATGATACTTCTTTTTACACTGAAACACGAACAACACTTCCTTTTTTCTCCGCTCGTCCCACGCTACCTCACTTCAGTTCCGTTCGCTAGCATTTCAAAAACCGCAATCCGGGTCTCGATCGGGAGGTCGTCACAATACGCTTATGCAAGAGCACATTTCTCAAAATCAATTAGTAATTTTGCCGCTATGGTTCTACGTTTGATATTCTAGGATTTCAGTATATACAAGGTGCGCCCATAAAATAACCGGGCAAATTAAAAGATCAAACAATAAAATAAAAAAGGTGAAAGAATAATCACCTGGATAGAAAGAGTGACATCTCAACTCTTGTTAAAGCCAGTTTAAACTGGTTATTTAGTCGTTTGCATATCAAAACGCCGTAGTAATTTTCATTTACTGAGAAGGCATTGTACAAAAAAATTTGCTTCGGAATGGAACAACGTTGTAACATTAAATTTTGTTACAAATTAGATAAATCTGCTACCGAAACTTTAGAGAGGCTTCGAACGGTATATAGTGATGCATCGTTATCAAGAACACGAGTGTATCAGTGGTACAACCGCTTTAAATGTGGGTGGGAAAGCATTGAAGATGAACCAAAGACAGGACGCCCTTAAACTTCAAAGGATGAGGAAAATGTGGAGAAAATTCGTTCTTAAAATCAAAGACTAAGGTGATGCTGATTGCATTTTTTGGTTACAAAGGACTTATTCATCACGAATTTGTTCCTGAAAATCAAACAATTAATCAGCATTTTTACAAGGAGGTGCTTTTTCGATTAAGAAACGGGATAAGGCGAGTTAGGAAGGAACTGTTTGATTATGGGCAATGTTTTCTTTTACACGATAATGATAGGCCCCGTACAGCAATTTCTGTACAACAATATCTTGCTAGGCATTCAATTACAGTGATAAATCACCCACCATATTCTCCGAACTTATCGCCAGCTGATTTTTTTCCTTTTTCCGAAGCTGAAGATGACCATGAAAGGACAGAGAGAGATTTGAAAACGTCTCGGACATTAAATTAAATGTTACCCGCATTTTGCGAACGGTTAGTTCCAACGCCTATAAACAGTGTTTCGATGACTTGGAAAAACGTTGGAAAAAATTGTATAGACTCCTTTGGTGATTACTTTGAAGGAGTTAAATTTATTTAAAGGTGAGTAACATTTTTCTTATTTATAAAAAATTGTCCGGTTACTTTATGGGCTCACCTTGTATTTGGGAATTTGTCTCGTTAAATGAGATTTACTCGGGTTTGTTCAAATCCACATGCATATTCATTTACATTTTGGCAGCTTTAGCGTTGCACATTTATATTATTTTCTTGTAGAGGCTTTCAATATTCAGAAAGCATCTGGATTTGCTGGCGCGCTGCAGCGGGGAATCGAAAAATGTTGACGCAAACGAGATTCTGTCAGCTGTGTCCGAGCTTCAGTCACTTGTAGAATGGGCCTCGCAACAACCAGAACTTGGAGCCGAAAGTGCAGTACTCCTTGTTAAACTGCAGGAATTGCATCAAATACGAGTGGTAAGTAAAATCCATCTATAGACTAGAGATAACGTGCATTAACTTTTTGCAGAATTTAAGCTTTCCCCCCCTTCTTTTATTATAATGTGTGCGGGAAAACTATAAAACTATCTGTACGTAGATATCTGTTGACTCATGTGGAAAATCCCTTGTCGAGTAAAGGGGAAAATCTCCTATGAAACTAGACTCCTTGCTTCCCTATTTTTTAACATAATATCACTGGGTTTTTCTAGCTCTAATGTATAGTACCTATTCAGCAGTTTTTTCTTCCGCTGATGCTAAGCGAAGTTGTAGTGTACTATTTGTTATTTATTTATTTATTAATAGCTACTAAAGGCAGAATTTTTAAAAATTATACAGATTAGCTGTTTAGGACCCTTCGAGTTCTACTGAAATGTTTTATGGGGGAAAGCCCTTGGCCCTTCAAAAATTTCAAAATTTATCTTCAACTACCAAGGTCAACTTCATGCCACAGTATTAACGTGATTGAAATCAAAATGTAAGTTTGAAAACTGATTGATTAAATGCTCTAATGCATAGGATGATGGATCGTTTAAAATTTTGGAATCGTAACTCTAAGTTCAACTTGATTATACACCAAAAAGTGATAACAGATTTTTCCTACAAATCATTACTCCTTTTAATACGATATCCCTTTCATTATGTTCTAAAACTAGACACTGGCCATGAAACGTGGATGAGTGATTTCCTGCATAATTATTCCTTGTATATTTATTATACTCATCATAACTATAATTACAGTATATCTCAGGAATATGCAATTCCTGATTTTTTTTACTTTTGATTTCATGAGGACTTCATCGATTTATCAAGTCTCTACGAATAAAAAAAGTCTTGAAACGAAGCACTGTATACGGGAGTCAGTTTCTATATACTAGGGAGACTTACTATTCCAGATCTTTCAGATCAGACGGAGGTCCTTTTCCTACCCCCAATTTCTCAGTCCAGAAGACATAATATGGATAAAATCAATAGTGATAATTATGATTATAAATACTTTTCGTTTAGGTATTCGTTATTTATCTTAAAGAAGAAGAATTATCAAAACTTATTAAGCGGAGTAAATAATCATTAACTAGTTTTTATTTATGCCATAAAGACAGTTCACCTTTTAAGCGAAAGTTATGCTTTTATTAAATTTCATAAAGTTTAGTAAACTTAGTGAGGATAATATCGAAAATTTTTTATAATTATACTTTTTTTTGCTGTAACATATTGATTTCTATTATATATTATGTATTCATAGATAATAAATTTATTTATTTTGAATTAAATTTTATCCAGAGTTCAGAAAACACTTGAAAAGATATAAGTAAGTTTATAAAGTGGGGGATTTAATTAGTACATTTATTAAATATCACAATCAATTTGCTTTATTTAATGTTAATAAATTTACTAATTTGAATTTACTTATTTTTTAATTTGGAAAAGACCCTTAATTAAATAAGTAAATTTATTTAAAGAGAAATTTAATAAGTAACTATATTAAATTTCACCAAATTCATTAAATTTTAAAAATTTACTTATCTGTGATTCGAATTTTCCTCAAGGATTTAGAAAAGGCTCCAAAAGAAGGTGAAGAAGATTTTACAGCCGAATCAAAAGATACTGAAGATCATATTATTCCTGACAAACCAGAGAGTTATTCCAAAGATTTAGAATATATTTCAGACATTGTAACAACAGATTTATGTGACAACAATGGAGACAATGTACTCGAAGAGGATTCTTTTAATCTCTCTGGTGACAAGGAATCGCTTTGTGATTTTTCTGCTTCGACGGAAGATCCAAACATGGCAAACGCAGAATCTCCAACAAGTATTGAAGATACAAATGTCGATATCATCCCTAATGATGACAAAATAGAAGAAATCTCCGATGAGAATGATTATCCCCGTCCAAGAAATGATCCAAGAGGTAGTTTAAATAGTGAAGAAAATCAACAAGAGAATCTAGAAATTCAAGAATCTTTTGAAGAGCACAAAATAGAAATTCCAGAATCAGTTCCAGAAACGACTGGGATAAAATCACCCAATTTATTCAGAAGTGAAGTAGTGATAATAGAAACGGACGAAGATAACAAAATTACAGAGTGCCTTAGTGATTCCAAAAATTCAAATGACCCTCTAGATATTTGCATGTATGCAATCAGAAATTTATATGAAAGTTTGAGGGTAAAGGAAAATGAGCTTTTGAAACTTTCTGCGATGCAAAACGACCAGAAACATATAGAGGCGTTGCAAGCAGTCATTATAGACTTCCATAAAGATATAACAAATTTGAATAGCCAGCTTGAAAGAACTAAAAAAGAAAATATGGTCTTGAAAGAGCAAGTTCTAGAACTGGAGGAAGCAGAAAATGACGCTAGATTAGAGGCTCAGAAATTAGGACAGAAATTAGTTTTTCTCCAAGAGAAAGATTCCCATTCTCAAGCTGAATTGTCCCAACTGAAGCAGACTCTAAAGAAAAGTACAGAAATGATAACAGAAAAAGAAGCTTCAGAAAAAGAACTGCGATCTCAATTAAAATACATGGAAACCCTCGTTCAAAAATATGAAGATCAAATAAAAGTTATGGAAGCTAAAGAAATAGCCAATTTTCAGAAGTTGCTGGAAAATAAACTGGAACGTGCAAATGAGGATTCTGCGAAACAAGAAAAGACAGTGAGTTATGATAAAGGAACTCAAACATATCCAATTTCTCAAACAAAAATTGATTGTAATGGAGAAGTTCTACTTGATAGTGATTATTCCGACAGACGCTCGAGTTGTAGTCAAAGTGTTCAAGTACCCGAAGAATCTAAGGACGAAAATATTAATGTAGAATCTGAAAACATGGGTTCATCTATTCCATCAACATCAAATGATGAAACAACACAACCCAAAGGTAATTTGTTATTATTTAATGAATATAAAGTGTAAATGCTAAATGTTTTTATTTGCATGATTAATCCATAACAAATATTACATCTAGCTAATTTTTCATCTAGCAAATAAACTGCAAAACGGAAAATTAGCTGTCCTGTTATTTTTAAAATGATTAAGTTTGGTAAAACTACTGTTTTATTTTATAACATAGGCTTCAAAAATATTTAAAAATTACTTTACAATTTTCATGCTCCCTGATAAAATGTGAAATGATGAGTTCTTTCAGGTTTCGGAAACTGACCTTAATAGGTTATGATGAATATTTGCTGACTTCTACAAAATTTGTAGATTTTTTTATTTTAAATACGATAAAAAATTCTGATTTATACCCAACGACAGTCCAGAATCGAAATGCATAATTGCTTAGATCTTTTTTTTTCTTTCATCAACCCATGAGATAAGTTTTTTGTATTTATAAAATTGAATCTTGTCATCTATTAAAATTTTTTTTAGTAAGATGGAAAAACAAGCAGAGAAATTGTATAACATTCTATAAAATTGGAAGATTTCATAAAATTCAGCTAAAATTTTAGCATAAAATTGTTTACGCTGTCAATTTTTTGTTGAGAGGGAATTAATAGACCTATATTCTAAAGTTACCGTATTTCGCTAGTCTGCGGACCACTAAGCCAGAAATTGAACCACGTGCGGACCCCCCCCCCCCTACCGACTTGAGGGGAGGCGAGGAACCTTCCGGTGAGTATGGAGGTATAGAATATCCCTCATCTAACGTATGATATTCTAATAATAAAATAACCATGTTAAAATTTTAAGAAATTTTAATTCAACACCTGATAGTCACTGGATATATTCGGCCCATCTAGTTCAATGAACATCGCTTTCAAAATCCCCATTTATTAGGCAACTTTTTTATATGTGGTGCCGGACCACTCCTGAGGCTCTCGCGGACCACCGGTTGGGAACCACTGCTCTAGACGGCAGTAAGAGTTCTTTATTCTAGCTATTAGGCATGTCTGAATATCACAGGAAGTACAGGAAGATAATTTATCTTGAGTTGTGTATGATATATAATAGCGTGGGGAATAAAGTGGAATGAATATTAAAGACCAACCCTGAAAAGTTAGCGTTATATAACACCTTCATGGTATAAAGAAATGAAACATAAAAGCATGATAAAGGAATCACCATATGTTTCAGTGTATAAAATTTCTCTAGTAAGTACTCGCTCTAGTTTTTACTCGATTATTTTAGCGCTATGTGACATAGGTTTTACAGTATTTTGGATGATACTACCAAGTAACACACAAAACATGTTATGAACTGTAATTATATTGACTTCAAAGCTTGCGTCATTTATGATTTGCATGACTTGAACATTATTTGAAAATTGTCAAAGCTTCTTTCAATATTTTTAATCATCCGTAAACTGATATTCTGATACCGATCAAAACATCCAGTATCAAAGACTGCAGAAGTAGAGACTTTTTTTAGCCCTTTGTTTAGCTCAACTAAAACAGTTGTTTCATATTGAAACTTAAGAGACAAAGTAGATGAAATGGAAAACGTCTGTTTTCATAAAATCTGTACATAAATTATTGCTTTTTTTAGGTTTAAAATACTAAATATAAGACTGTTTTGGATTAACTGAAATTTATTTAGATTATTTACTTATAAGAACAATGTATAAAATTGGTGTGTATAAAATTGGGACAATGTATAAAATTGCATTTTTTGGAGCATGGCTAATCCTATTTTGATCCTCAAAAATATTATGAATCAGTTTTATTAAGTGGGACTTTTTACCCAGTATATTTTTCGTTTTTTATTACAGTACTCCCACAGTTTCATAGTTATGCATTATGTCTTTAAACTGATATTTAGCGTAATGATATAGGTGTAAAATAATAGTGAGGTATATGCGTTTGATTTAAAAACTAGCAATTATTTCTTTTTCTTTTATCTAGAAGAAACTGGTTTAGTCAGCATGGAATGCACCTCACAGAAAAAACTTTTAACTCGATTGCACAAGTTGATAGATGAGGATGTAAGTTTGCAGCAACAAATTCACTATGTTGATCAAATTAATCTCGCTTTGTGGAAGAAATTACAAAATTTAGACACTCATATAGGTGAATGCAAGCGACAAAATATAAATGAAACAGACCCAGTGATTCCTGAAACCGTGTTGGTAAGACCTAGTAATGCTGCACCAAAAACAGAAACACATGAACCAAGTGGTATTACCACAAATCAAAACATTCCAGCAGAAAGTGTAAACTGTCTTGACCAAAACGAACAGTACATACAAGAACGATTGACGAAATTAGAGGAAATTAATGCCTCATTTGAAAAAGAGCTGAAGACTAGAGAAAACATATGTAAAGAGAAAGAAAAAAAGTATGAAGAATGGATGGAAACCGAAAAACGACTTACAAATGATCTGAAGCGTTTGTCCGATGAGAGGAATTGCTTAGTGGACCAAATTTCTAATTTGAAGAAAGAAAAGGATGAAATCGAAAAACAGGTTCGAGTACATGAAGATGAGTTGAATACTTTGAAGAAAAATAATCAAGAAGAAATTACTAAACTTAGAGCAGAGCAAGAATCAATGACAGATCCTCTCAATCTTACAGTAAATCAGTTGTTGGCGAAAGAAAAAGAAATCTTAAAAATGATTACAAATATAAAATCGGAGAAAACCAAGAATCAGGATAAGAGTGAACTCGAAAGACTGAAATGTGGTTACATTCAGTTACAATTTGAACTTAGTCATTTCCGCGAAGAAATCAATAAATTAGAAGAACGCTATAGAATTCGGCTGGATGAAAGTGCTGGTAAACACTTAGTGGAGGAGACTCAGCGAACCAAGGAGATAGAACGTCTTCGTAATGAAAACACAAGGCGCGATAAAATGCTTAGCAATTTGGAAATGAAACAACAGGATTTACTTATTGTCTTAGAAAAACAAGAAAAATATCTTCAACATGCTAGGGAAAATTATAAAAAGAATTTAGAGGAAACAGAAGAAGAGCATTGTTATGTTGAAACAGAACTAAAAACTCAGCTCAATCAGATCGAGGAAGGAACTGAAATTGCCACTAAAGCTCTTATGGAGGAGCGGAAGCGAGTTGAACATGAACTTCATGAGAACATAGATGATTTAAGGTAAGATATCATATTAGTATTCTGAAAACAAATTTCAGTTTATATATGTTCATTGTTTATCAAAATTAGGCAGCGAGCCAGTGATCTAAACATCTCTGGTTCGATGCCGGTCGCTGACCAATACACCGCTGTGTTCACTAATGGTGGCTGGGGCACGAGAAATATGTCGTAACTGCAATGTCGTCCAAGTTCTCACATCTGCCTCTGGAGGTGCAGGGTCAAGTGTTCCGGTCTCGTCACTTGACTCGATTCAAAATTACGGCACCGGCCCATAGGGGGGTAATTCTGGTCCACCTATACGGTGCTCCCAGAAAAGTGGCCAGCAAAACCGCCTTGTCATATGGCGGTAAGGATACTGTCTAAGAAACCGGGTGCCGCATTGGGAAAAATGATTCGAAATAAATACGTAAATATTTATTTCAGTGTAAAATTACTATTATGGTGGGTCTATTTTAGTGAAAATTACAATAAATACACAATTAAGTTAATTCAGAATGAAATGAGATTTCTCTCGTGTCATCAACAATTAATACACATGAAAATTACAGAATAAAAGAAACAGATTTTTCGTGAAAGGTATAATTAACATCTAATTTCCACTGAACACTGTTCATTAAAAGTTCGAAAAATATTTTAGAATGAAAGAAAGTGTTGTAATAAAGTTTTGATATTGATGCCTGGAATTAACAAACAAATTGAACTGAATGGGATAAAATTTTAATTATGTAGAATTGAAACATCTCTTACGGAGTTTTTCTACTTTGGGCATTTTTGCAAGGCAGACATTTTTGATAAAGAGAATAGTTTGTTTAGAAATCTTTGAAGTTATAGATAGTGAGCAGAATTCTAGATATAAAAGAAGATGAGTTAGAATCCGAATTTTGAGGACATGAATGATCTTTCTGAAGGACGAATTAGATTGTATGTCTGAGTAATTTATTCTCCTCTTTTCAAAATGTTTCATACAACGACAACGCGTGCATCTACACAAAATACATTCGACGAAAACTCTATTGCACTAAAAAATTGGAAGTTTAGCGCAGTAGATTGATCTGTTGGGCTCTAAAGTCGTATAAATTTCAAACATAATTTGTTTATTTTTCTTTTTCTCGATTATTTTACAGGACAAAAGAAGAGGTGTACAAAACCAGAATAGTTGAACTCGAACGTAATGTGGCCCATCTTCATGAAGAACTACATAAAATGGCAGCAGAGTCAGAACCAAAACAAAGTGGTTTACAAGTAGGTTGAAGTTTAAAAATCCATATAGACAGAATTACGTAGGAAGTGACATTAAATGAAACACATATGAGAGAGGTTTATTAACTTTACATATTGCGTTCATGTAATCTTCAAAGAATCATATCAAACCTCGCAAAAAGGTCCTCATTGAAGTTTTCATACTTTGATTTCTGCAGCATATCCCATAACGTACCCCTAATTTACACGAGTTCCTTTAGACCTACAGAATCAAAGTTTTGATCTTCGCAGATCTAGCTTGCTGAAAATATTAGCAAGAGTTCACAAAAGGTGTATGGTGGAATGGAGACTTTGATAAATTTGATGCTTTGTTTCAAATATATTTACTTAGTAATTAATCAATAAAATATATAGAAAAAATAGAAATGTAAAAATAACGATATTTTACTTTCAGAATTTTGGAAGCATACTTGATGCAGAAAGAAATGTAAATGTTAACTACATTTTTGTGAAGGTTCTAGTCATTGTTTTATTTTTTACTGCATGCTGGATCATTTTTGTAAGCAACAAAGTAAGACTATGGATAATAAACTGTACAAGGTACGTATTACCAGACTATCAACTTCGAAATTGCATCGAAAGTTGTGTCAGTTTGATATGTAAATAAAAAAAGTATACTTATCGTTTATTATTAACCCCACTTTGACATCACTATCGATGCTGTTTAAAAGTCGATCTCCTGGTAATCCGTATCATAATATTAATAACTATTCACTTGAAATTTAATTTCTAATTTGAGAGATGTAGGTTAGTTATGGAGGAAGAAATTTAAATAAAATGATCTAGCGGTGTTTTGAGGGATGAAGTGTCTTAGTAAAGTGCCACTTTTAAGAGCAATGGAACTAAATTTGTAATAATCAACACATGACGTTTGTTACTTGTTGATTGACTTTGAAGAGCTATCAAGCGTGACGTCATTTTGATGTGTATGAAAAAGTACCGCTTTTGTGCTATGATAAGTAAGAGAATATACATATTCCCCCATCACAAATGTTCTTTTTATGTATGAACGCATTTATATATAAATATCTGCACACTCCCTTTTTTAACAGTAAAAAGGCGGCATCTTAATATTCCACAATCAACTAAAAAGTGATGGCTACATATTTTTCGATCCACACAAAAATCATCACCGGGCCGAGGAGCCTTGGTATGATTATCACTATGAACAATTCACAAATGTTCATAGTGATATCCACATCAAACTTATCCTTTTGTTCCAAATAAATTTGTTTATACTTTTTCAGTAGTTCATAACTTGAAAACCTCCATTTTCATTTGTTTTTACACTTTCACCTTTTTACCCTACTCTGATGATCTTCAGCAACTACCTCCATGTACTGTTCAAACTGTTTATGCACCAGGAGTGGCACCGACAATGAGTTTCATTCCATGTTCAGATTTTCTTCATGTACTAAAATTGACGGTAGATTTATCTATTTCTCTTCCAACTTTCTTATTTTAAGAAGCTCAGTGTATATTGAGGGCATTTGTGAGGGCACAGTACTACATACAATGACTCAGTATGTTGATCCAGATATATTTATCTTTAATTACTTATTTTCAAAAACGCTGATTTAAAGAAAATATTACGGGCAAACTTTGTCGATTTTTAACGGTCCGGTGGCAATGTAGTGACATTCTGTCTAAGATGAAGATCAAACGCGCATCTCTAAACTTCGAGCTAGAAACTTTGCTAGAAAGTGCTATTTCCGATGAC
This sequence comes from Dolomedes plantarius, assembly GCA_907164885.2. NCBI lineage: Eukaryota > Metazoa > Arthropoda > Arachnida > Araneae > Dolomedidae > Dolomedes > Dolomedes plantarius. Next base: position 45,147,893 of record OU015494.1, read on the forward strand.
ATTCTCTCACATAATATCTGACTGAAAAACAGCTGAAATATTCCTTGTATATTAGGATATGTCGACCAGGTAAACCTCTTATAATTAAAAATTTTGCTTACTATTTATAATAAATGCTGCATTTTCATGCTATCTGTATTATTAGGTCATACTCTCGACAAAGTAAAGTTAAGCTTCTCATACCTATAACCGATGATAACAGTAAGACATATTAAAAGAAGGTTTTCTATAACTTTAAAAAATTGATTTGGAATGGATATTTTTATAAAATTTTAACTGAAGCTTTTGATTAGAGCAGAATTGAGTGTATCCCCGGTATAAGCATTTTTTTCATTAACGCAATACTGACACTGAAACTTTCGACATTATTTTCTGCAGAATGTTTCCAATAAAAATTTGAAAAACTATTGTGATTCTGAATGCATGTATTTTAATTTTTAGCTAGATGCTAATGCTGGAGAAGAAGTATCTGGTAAAATGAATGAAGCATCCGTGGAAAAGACCGTTACCGATGATCAATATGTTCCTCCGGAGATTATAATGCAAACACCAGGTTCCAAATCCAACCTGAAATCCCCACAAGATAATACCGTGGAGGAGGAACCTGCACCAGCAATGAAAGATCATTTGGATCAAATAACAAAGGTAGAGAATATAGTTGAAGAGGAGTTTACAGAAGAAAATGTAGATGAGTTGAGAGCCCAAGTTCGGGAACTTCAATGCCAGTTAGAGGCGATATCTGGAGAAACATCTGAGATGCCCCCGGTACAACCAGCTAAACCAGTACAGCCAATAAAACAAGGTCTCGGAAGCCAAGTAAGAAACTGTACCTGTCAGTTGTTTTAACTGTAAAGTATATTTAGCAGTTTAAAAAGAAAAGTAGCATGGACAGCCAATAGAGATGTAAACAACTGATCAGGTTCGTACAAACTAACTGTAGCTGAACAGTTGCGCTAGTACAATCCGATGTCGTCTAGAATCGCAGTAAGGTTTTTAACAGAACATAATATGACTATTACTACACTTAATTATTATTTATTATAAATCAGTTTCTAAATTATGTTCCCATATTCCCAATTTATTTGACTCTCTGTATTTTCAGAGTTCATATGTTTCAATAAGTTAAGAACCTGAACAAAATCGTTAAAGTAATCTCAGATATTTAAAAAACACCAAATTCAAAAAGCCATGGAAAATTTTACAGCCAGTGTATTATCCAACGGCTGAGGCTTGTTTGAAATTTCTGAAAATTTTCTTCGGAAAATTGAAATCGCTGAGATAGGTACACGTTGTTTTAGAGATTTGGCTATGAAATCAATATCGTTCTGAAAGAATTTACTTCTTATGAGACGTGTTGTTATTTTTGATTATAGATTGAGTATGTTAGCCTGAATCGAGCTTCGACACCGCACGGTAGTGTATACTCTCAAATCTTGTTTAGAAGAGAAAAAAATACGGAAGAAGTGTAAAGTGAAGGAATGAGTTAAAGTATGATGGGAAAATTCAAAATTTCTCTGGAGGGCATAAGTGATGTTTTGCTTGGAACTCTAATGTTTTAACCTTTTACTCATAAAATATATTTTATCACAGAAGTTAGAGGATCTAGACTATGCTGAAGTAGATGACATTTTGGATACACGGAGGAAGCCTGAGCAAACTGCATCTTCCAAAGATATTTCTTCAAACTTCCAGGGAGCTTATGGAGATAAATATCGTGCTGGGGGTGGTGAAAAGTCACGGAATGAGGTTTGTTTATATTACTGTTTATCACGCGTATCCATACTCTAACATCTTTAATTCTTCTAGAGTGAAAAATACAAAGACATCGTACTTACAGCTCCTTTTCTATTATTGAAATATGATAAGTTAAGAATTGAAAATATAATTATTTTCCCTGAAAAATTAATACTTTGACAAAGGATATCTAATGTTCATGATTAATTAAAAAATATTTCTCTTAAAAATGTAGATTAAATATAACTTCGTAATAAATAAGAGGTTATATTTTATAAATGCCCCAAAACATGCCACTTATCCTCATTATGACTGAGTATTATTTCATTATATTCACATTAAAGACACGCCTTCGTCTATGTGGACAGGATCACAATATTCGTAAAACAAGATCATAATGTTAACGTACGTTATCGTTATCTTGGCAGTCATGACAATTATTTGCTATAATAACAGCATTGTAGAGCTTATATCACAGAATGTAACTGTTATCTTTCGGCATCTATTGATGGTTCGAATGGGGGCCGACATAGTTAAGAGGCCTTCCTGATAAGACCCCGATCTGCGAGGGTGTCTTCTCATGGATGGCTATATAGTAAACCTTCCATACATCGAGTGAATAAGAATGTTTATTAAAGGTGCAGTTAAAAAAATTATGCCTAAAATATGTATTTTTATATGTTTTTTCTACGATTCTCAATTTTTTGTTGTGACCTTATTATTTACTTTCGCACACAACTGATTCATGATCGTTTTTCGGAGCCGTCTATACCACTCTAGAGCCTAACTGCTTGGTCCGGGGAATGAAGCTATCGATTTGCAGATGGACGCTGTAGTCATTGAGCTATCCGGCGATCTGAGCGAAATCTTGAATGACTTTGATCCTGAACACTTTAAACATAAATAAAAAGAACACTTGTTTGAATTTTACTATTTTAAATATAAATGGACAGAATACTTGTTAAGTTTTGCTATTTCTTTCCTAAACACAAAGTAGAAATGTGTAAATTTCCGACATCTTTGTAACCTTTTAAATTAATTTTATATTTTAAGAAAAAAACTCTTTTTTTTTGTTGAGATCGTTATATTTAATCTCATTTGTGTTATTTTAACTCACTTATAAAGGATTTTTTAGGACACAGCGTGGTACGCAAACAATACGAGGGGAATTTTGATTCCAAACATATAACTTCATAATTCATATAGTATATGTGAACTAATATTGTGATATTTACTAACAAAGAGCGTCATAAAATGTCTAAAGAAATTTAAATAACAAACTAAAAAAACAAGTATTATTTGTTGTACTATAGAAAACAATCATTCAGGAAGTAATAGCAAATAAATAACTAATAGTTAAACCTTATAACTATTCTTTGAAAGAGCCATCTTATCACAAAAAGATATTTAAACTTTCTCCCTTAAAACTGGCAATATTCCAATCTGCCGAAGGAAATTTTTTTGTTCTTTCTTTAATAGTTGTTTGGCAACAACTTTTCAAGTGCGCTGTGAAAGACTGACATTCTAGCCTTTTGACCTATTCAGCCTAACTATTTCAAGAGATCAAAAAAGATGTAATCAAAACGAAAGTTACTTTCTGTCATATCAGTGTCGGTTTTGCGTTCAATATTTATATTCAAAACTATGCATGAAATATCATGCATTACAGATAGAACGGTACAATACATTTGAGAAACGCACAAAGTAAGCATCTTTCTTAGTTTTGTTTATTTGTTTACATGCGTCGTATGTAACTAAATTATGATAAAGACAGCTAACTTTGAAAGTATTTATTTTATAATACGGTTATAGAAAACAACAGAAAGTAATAATAATGCATCCGGTACTAGCTTTGATTTTATGTATATAGCAGTTGAATTAGCTACTAAGTATTTAAAAAATACTTCTGTGGCGTTATGACAGATGATGATATGTCCGAAAAATTCAATTTTATGTTTTAAGTTGATATGTCACACTTAAAATTGGTTCTTTGATGTGACAAAAGCTGATATGTGGAATTATGAAATAATACTAAGTTATTCGTATTAGCAAATGCTGCTATATATAAAAAAGTTTTTTCTCAACCTTCCCCAAAAATTTTAGTCCCTAATTGAAAATTTTCATTGAAGACCAGCCATATGCTTTAGGTTGAATATGAGTGTAAGACGCGCCATGCCTGGTAACCCGTGTCAAGATTGGCGTGTGGCAATCCTACTTCGGAGGGGAGCTTTGTGGTTGTTCGGTGCGGGGGTGGAACGCGAGAGGAGAACGCAGAGACCAATGGTTGTTATGTGACGAATATGGCTCTGTATGCCAAATCCATCTTTTTTTTTAATTACTATATATGTGTTGTATGTGCTGTGCCCCTTAAAAATCATGTAATAAAAGTTTGGGACCAAATTCTGGAAGTCTTTTTTTGTGTCGTCTCTGTTTCTCGCACAAAAGAACCCCACGAAAAGCGGATAAAACCCCTACATTGGTGTCAAGAGTGGCGTGCGAGCAGAGACGAGAGAAAAAAAAATGGGTGACCGGCGATTGTGTATCTAAGATTTTGGAATCTCCGAGAAGCGGTGTGATCTTTGAGGGGGTGCTATGTGATTTCGTCGGAAAAGTTTTTCGGTCGGCCGAAGGTGCTGATTTTTGAGGAGTGTGATCGGCGTGTCCACTGTTGCCTGTTGGCATAATCTATTGTGGACAGTATCTGTGTACCAAAGGCATGTTCGGCAGTGATGGCGTGTTCAGTTGCGAACGGCCGACATTTTGGTTGGCATTCATGCAGTTCTTCGTATGCTACAGGGTACCGTAGTGCGTAATCTTGTTCCGGAGTGTATACAAGTTGTGCTTTGTGCCATCATCAAAGTTTCGTCGTGATCATTGTGAGGGAAAACGACCGATTTCACGAAATTATATTACAGCCTGCGAAGACCCGTAAGTACTGTAATTTTTCAATGTTAAAAAGTGAACTAACTCTCAAGACTTCTTCATGTCAAATTAAAATAAGCGAATGCTTTGGTTTCAAGGTATTATAATAACAGTTAATGTTTGTTCAGTGATATAAATTTTCGTTGATTACTTTTGGTTTTAAAATATATTCGGTAATATGAATGACGTGCTTAATTGGAAATTTAACTTAAATATGTTTATAGTTACTTAACGTAATACGATATTGAAGGAGACAATTTTACTTAATTAAATATTATTTGTGAAACTGAAATCATTGACGATTCCATAATTTTTTTTCTGTTAATGAATAAGAGAGTGGCGTTGTTTTGTTGTATTGTTTAATGGTAAACAGTTGATTTTAAATGATTTTGATTTATTTTTGAAATATGTTTTTGAATTTTGATAGCTATATAAGTTGAGTTTATCATTATTGATTTTGCATGCATATTATTTTCTTTTGAGTGTTGTTTCTGTTTTCGATTTAAATTGTGTTGTAAGGTAATCTGGCATTAGGTGTGGCTGGAAAAATGTCTTTCCTAAATAAAAGTAGATGTCCAGATTTATTCTGTCTGGCTCAAGATTTTGGTGAGTCACCTGACGAAAACATGTCTAAAGCCGATCTGAAAAACTTAATTATGGCTAATGAACATTATGAAGAGGAAGTAGCGAAAGAATATTTAGAAGCTATTGTGGCGGAAAGGTTAGAACGGGAACAAAAACACGAAAACGAAAATAAACTTAAATTTCAAGCAGAAAGAGAAAAGGAAAAACTTCAAGGTGAAAATAGATTTAAATTTAATGAAGAGAGAGAAAAGGAAAAATTTATGCTCAAAAAACTTCGCCTAGAGACAGAATTAGCTAGGAAGAGTCAGAATGTAGTTCAGATCAGTGATCCAACCGCTCGCGTCAAATCATTAGATGAAATAGTCAAAATGGTTAGGCTCTTAACAGTTAAAGTTCCCTGTAAGTCAGATGGGTGGGACTATTTTTTCTCAAGTTTAGAGAAGGCGTTTGTAACCGAAAATGTCAGTGACGAATTTAAACCTAAAGTTTTGCTTTGTCTATTAGAAGATAAAGTAGCTAATTTGTTAGTTAATCTCGAGAAAAAGAGTTAAAAGAATATGAATCGTTGAAAAAATTAGTACTACTAGAATTTGAACCTTCTCCAAAATTATGTCTAGAGAATTTTCGTAAAGCAAAGCGTAACAATGATGAAAATTTTTCTCAGTTTGCTTCTCGGTTAACATCAATGTGGTTGTATTACTGCAAATCAAGGGGAGTAAAGGATTTTAAATCAGTATGTCAACTCATCGTGGTGGATAAAATGTTCCAAACGTTAGATCCCGAAACGGCGGTCCACATAGGGGTACTTCAGGGGGAAGGCTTTTTTAAGCCGAAAGACTTGGGTAAGCACTGCGATGTATTAATGCTTCCAAGGGTAAATCCTATGATGGGTCGGTAAGGGCCAAATGGAATGATTCTGATAAGATGTTCATGGTAATTGGGGTAAACCACAATTCTACGAGAAAAAGCCAGAAAATAGTAATTTTTTTCTTAAGAAAAATTTCGAAAAACCAAAAGTCACTGAATTTAAAAAGCCTACTTGTTATACCTGCGGATCTGACAAACATTTTAAACGAGATTGTCCGAAAAATGCGGGACCTGATTATAAAAGGGTTAATGTAAACAAGGTTTCAGCCGAAGGGGCGGAATCAAAAGAAGAAACTGTAGTCGCTAGGGTAGATTTACTCGGTAAAACTGTTCCTAGGCAGGCTATTGAGGATAAACTTTGCAAACTAATGAAAACATCTATCAGTGTAGATGGGAATCTAGCTCAGGCATTAGTGGATTCGGGTACGGAAATCACGGTTGTCAAGAAGGACTTAGTTCCTGGAATTTCAGTCGAAGGAGCTTCCACAATTTACTTGAAGGATATTTTTGGTCCGGCGGTTAAGTGTCCATTAGTTTACGTTCTGTTAGGTCTGGCTACGGGTGGTCAGGTTAACGTGGTGCATCAGCAAGTGTTGTGTGCTTTGGCAGAGGTTTTGGTGGAAGATGTGTTACTTCCACCGGAAATTTTGAACATGTTGGGAGGAGCCCGAAGTGAAGAGAATTCTCTGGCTCGGAACTCTCAGGACCTGAGGGGAGACTCAGGAAATTTAGGTGGAACCGAGGTTTCGTCTATTACTCTGCAGGAGAAAGCGTGAGATAACGCTGTCCTTGAGGAATCTCAAAGGGATTGCTTCATGTGGGAATGAAGTGGGAACGGTTGATACTAATGACGGGGAAGTAACTGCTGAGATAGATCAGGGGAGCAGGGTGGCTGATAATTTTCGCTCTGAGCAAGAGCAGTGTGCTGAGTTAGCAGTGGCTTGGAAGCATACTAAAGAAGGCAAAGGTAACTACTATGAGGTAGACGGTTATCTATTTCATAGAGATAACATACTCGGGGAGAGTATTGGGCAACTTGTGATTCCAAAGTGTAAACGGAAGGAGGTACTGAAACTTACTCATACCTCAGTGTTTAGTAGTCACATGGGTCCTAAGAAGACTCTTGAACGGATCAAATACTCATTCTTCTGGGAAGGTCTGAGGGTTGATGTCAAAAGGTATTGTGGCTCATGTAAAGAGTGTCAACACACTCAAACAGTTAAGACTAGCGACAGAACGCCAATTACGCCGGTGGTGAGGCCGGAATTACCATTTCAGGTAGTGAATATAGATCTAATAGGTCCGATTGATCCTCCGAGTTCAAAAGGGCATAAACATATATTGTGTCTGGTTGATCAACATACCAGGTGGGGCGAAGCCGTACCGTTGACTAGTCTTAGTGCGAAGGCAACCTGTGAAGCTTTGTTAAGCATGTTTTCGAGAACAGGTATACCGAACGTTATTGCGTCTGATAACGGGACGAATTTCATAGCCGAGCTCACTAAAGAGTTAAAGAAACGAATAGGGAGCAGTCCAAGATTCTCTACCTATTTTTTTCTTTTGCGCGGTTAGCGGTTCGAAATCGAAATAATACATTTATGGTTTGATATTTGTTTTGCAAAAAAAAAAGCTAGGATTCATTACTTAATTCTATTTTAAATGTTTTTTTTATTTTGAAAATGTTAAACATATACTACAGGAACAAGTGTAAACTTGGATTTTTGAACTGCACCACTTTATTTCTTTGACAGGTGAGTGAAATATGGCAAATTTTTCAGAAATCGGGAAAATACGATTTTTTTATTAAAGTAAACGTAGTGGTAATTGTATTTAAAATATGAACAAAATTAAAATAAAATCGATTTGGAACGTTTCTTTGCAAAAGTCAATCTTTATCGAGAAACTTACATTGCGCCTTTTTTTAAGTTCTTTATTTGACTATGAATCTAAAGATGAGGCTCCAAAAAATCCAGAAGACCAATTCATTATTAATTTTTACTTTGTAATATTGGACACTGCAAATCAAAAATACAAGAAAGGTTCGAACATATAAAACATCACACAATTTTTAGTTTTCTATACGACCTAAATAATTTCCTTGAAACAGATAAATCAAATAGGTCTACAAAATGTAAATCTGTGGAAAGTATGTGACATGATCCATTTAAAAATGAAAAAGTTATAGCTGAAGATTTATGCAATGAAATTGACAACGTTGCACCCTATATTTCCCCTGAAATGAACACGTTAAATGTGACTCAATACCTATTTACAAATAACATCTATCTGTTTCCAAATATAGTGATTGTCATACAAATATTTTTAAACATTACCTATGACTGTGGCTAACGGGGAAAGAAGCTTTTCAAAACTTAAAATAATAAAAAAATTATTTGAGATCAACAATGAGACAAGAAAGGCTTTCAGACTTATCTATTATTAGTATCGAAAAGGACATTTCGGAAGATATAGATGTATCAGATATTATAATAGAATTTGCATTAAAAAAGGCGAGAAAAGCAAGGATTATTTAAGCTTTTTGACTTTTACTTATTAAGTATATGTATTAATAGATATGTGTTGTATCTATTTAACATAACGTATTCATTTGGTTATTATATTAATACATTAATAATTATTATTATGTTAGGTTGTAAAATTAAAAAAATAAACTGAATTTATAATATTTTCTGTAATTTGTTGTTTCATTTAAGCTAAAAATATTTCAGAGAAATTTCAATTAAGCCATACGGTATGAAGGGGGGGGGGCAAAATTATTCTCGCACACGGGCGGCAGCTACCCTAGGAACCGCCCTGCGGGTCTATTTTCAATGCACACACAGAATCCGATTTTTATCTTGTGAAGCTGTCAGAATATGTCAGCACACTTATACTTATACGGATACATTGAAATTAATAAGATATATTTATTTTTGCAGAGGGTTTATGTTCAGGAGGCAGTAGAAGAAAATGATTACGATGGTAAGATACATAAATTTAAATATTTTTCTCTAAATTCAGAGGCTACGTTAACAATTAAAAATTTTATTTGAATTAAATTTTTTTGAAAATTATTTTCATAAAAATTTCGAAGACAACATTAATAAATGTCATTAGACAGAAACGTTCATTAATTTCACAAGCTTTTACTCTGAGATACTGATTGCTATATTAACAGTTCTAGCAAACTGGGATGTTTGTAGGCGAAAGGAAATAAAATCAGTTTTATTTTAAATATCTTTAAGTTATAAGTTAGATGTACCATATGGAATTCTCTCCGTCAAAAGGCATTTTACAAGTGCCAAAGGGAGATAGTTTTGTTATTTCTCATCATCATAACCTTTTGATTCACGTAGCTTCAGTGACAATATGGAATTTATTTGTCAGACTAGAAGGATGCTTTTGCTTCATAAATAGTAATCCTTATATTCTCAGAACTTGAGGAGTTTTAGAAGATTGAATTCGTTACTTTTGTGCTTAGTTTGGGCTAAAAAATTCTTGCTTTAAAAGTAAATACATCTGAAGAGATATAAGATTTAAAAAATCTGCTAGATAAGCCTATCAAATCGCCTATCAGTAAGCCTCGAACTGAAGAATAGTCATTTAACTTCTAGTTAATATAACATCAAAAGAAAAAGTTATGCTATCGTAAATGTTCAAGAATCATAAAAATTTAAATCTAATCGTAGATTTTTGTTGCATTTTTTAATTTCTCATTAAATGTGTTAGGAAGTCTTATTTTCGTTCATTTTCCTTCATTTCACAAACGGTTGATTTTGTAGAAGTCTTACCTCGTCCTACGAACTTCCATGTTGTTCAGCAAGTGGGTTCTGATACACTTCTTGTTGGATGGAACTATGTAAATCCATCTATCTTGGATGGATTTGAGGTGAGTTTGAAAATAAGTTTGTTTTAACAAGAAAACATACCAAAATTTGAACAATAGTATATGCAAAAACATTGAAAAAAGTAATATGCTTCTTTTCACAACAGTGTCACAAGGGAAATTATTTTTTAGGTATATTTGGGTGACCAAGTTCATGAACGAATATACATTCCAGACCGGACTAAAGCTCTTATAAGTGGTCTTAATCTTAGAAAACCGATCCATCTCAGCATTTGTGCCTTGTCGCGTTATGGACAAATGTCAGAACCTGCTGTTCTCGATCTTTCATTGCCACATGAAATTAATTCAAAATACTTCGAAGTAAGTATCTGTATTTTTATTTAATATTATTTCAAATTATAACTTTTTTGGTACTCCTTATATATATATATATATATATATATATATATATATATATATCTTGTTTCTCCTTAGATCTATATGCTTATTTTTTTGCAGTTACTTTCTTTTTTCCTTAATAAACAAACTAGATAAAGATTACCTGAATCTATTTTAAGAATATATGCAATCTAACAAGTAGTATATTTTATACAGCGTTCTGATTAATTGTACAGAATTTTTAACAGCATTTAACTTTAGTTTCATCAATATTTTCTTTTTCTCTGTTAAGATACTTTTTATTGTATGATTTGTTTAAACGTCACTCCCCCAAGTAATGCAGTCTAATTGCACTCTTAATTTGTTTTTAGGGTTTTCTTGCGTGAGTAACTATTATAAACAACATATGCGACTTAACTAAGTGCTTCTGTAATAAATTAATAGCATATTGTTTTCAATCATTCGTGTAGTCCAATTTACATTAAGCTGATATCACAAAATTAATACAATAGTTATTTGCTCACTTCAACTATTTCTCGGTTCTCTGTAATGTCAGATATTTTACATTGTTTTAGGATGAAGACGATGAATACAGAGATTTCGAAGATCCGATGAAACGAAAACAAAGGCCATATTCGATGGAATGGTGATTTCTCCCCAGTATGGCACACCGACAGAATACGATAAAAACCTTATGCTCCAAAATGTATTTTACAGAAAATCTTTGAAGTTTTTATGTGTTAAAATAAAATGCAAAATGCAAATGCGTGATTAAATAGATTTTTTATTCTCGTTGATGTATGAGTATATAATTATTGTAGACAATACTTTTAGTTTTGAAAATATTGTGTTTCGATTCTCCTATTGACATATATAAATATACTCTCTACAATGACTTTTAGCACACATTTTAATACCTTCCAGTCGATTAATATCACGATTTTTAAGTCTCAAACCTCAGAAGTGGAATTAACTACATCATTTTTTCTTTTCATACGTGCAAGACGAGTAGTCAATAAAATGCACTTTAATGTGGTAGCTTTCAAAAGAATCAATTAAAAAACTCTATTAAACCCATTGATTCAAAACCTTGTCTTTCACTTCTATCCAGACTGTTTATCCAGTAAAAACAGATTAAACTAGCAGAGAAGAAGACACTTGGAACGGCCTTGCTTTTAGAGCTCCTTTCGGTTGAGAATGGCACGTGTCAGCATAGTTCGTTTTGCAGTGGGAGGAGAGCCAAGTAAGTCATAGAGAACGTGACTTCAGATAGAGATGAGAGATAGGTGAATTTTCAGATTCATTAAGCCTGGTCGGATCTGTATTCATAAATAAGACCGAAAGGGAGTAAGATATTATAAGCTCAGTTCTACTTAATATCTTCCAGTAGCGTAACCCGACCGTATGTCGATGCTGGGACAGGATGAGTGTTTAATTACGAGCAACAGAGCTTTGATAATACTGGTTTGTTGCAAGAGTCATATAAAAAAATAAGAACTAGTAGTCTTCATTTACACGAGAAGTAGAAATGCTAACCGTTAAAATATTGAGTTGTAAAAATGGAATAATTTTTCTTCCATTTATTTGTATTTGTGTTAACCTTTAGCTTAAGGGGACCATTTTTCAGATTCCCTCTTTAGAACGGGAAATTTCATACCCCCTTTGTAAGAATGGCCATTAAGGGGTTACTTACACACACACACACATATATATATATATGTATATATATTATATATGCATGTATATATTTGTATATATATATGTATGTATATATATATAAATAAATAAATATATATATATATATTTTTTTTTTCTTTTTTTCTTGGGATATATGCTATCCCGATCCGTAAGGAAAAGGTAAACTCCTGAGGTTCTAAAACTCTCCTCTCCTCACCACAACTCAAGAAATTAATATTGGGATTGAAAAAAAAAACTAAGAAGTTAATTTTCAATAAAAGGTTGGTTTTTTCGTTAGTATGGCCTGTTTTTCACATAAATCCATTTATAGAGGTTTTAAAACATTTTCATGTTTAAACATATACTGAACAAATAAAAGGTTAGACGCATAAAATCCTTCCGAGAATTGATTATTTTTAAGAGACTTCTGTGCAGCTTCTGAGATTTGAGTAAAAATGCACTGAATTTTATTTATAATCAGTTGTTTAATCAGTTGTTATAATCAGTTGTTTAAGTATGAGGCTTGTAGGTACACTTGGTTCTGCGAATAATTTTTTAGACCGAGAGTGTTGTACGTCTTGATTCTCTGCATCCTGTATGCAACATGCGGCACTGCGTTTCCCGTAAGCAATAAAATGCAAAAATGATAGTTTTAAGTAATAAAAAATTCTGGATATAAATTCATCACTTCAATTTATGGCTACACTATTTATTTTACATATATTATTTATTTTGAACATACTTAGGCACAATTCCACATTTTATATCATAATTTCAAATAAAATTACAGAACAATAAATTTACACTTGAAATTTACACTTGAAACTTACATTTTAAATCAAAATCTAAGGAAAAATACGTGGGAAATTTATTTCTTCATAAGCAACAACATAAACGCTGCATGTTTTTCACATTATTTATGAATAAAAAATTCTTCGTTGTTTGTGTTTATTTAAAAAAATTAGGATAAAAAATTTCTAATAATAGAATAGATGCTTTACCAGAGAGTTATATTTTAGTATATAATAATTTATATGTGGTTTATTCATCATTTATGCTAATACATTTGTGATAATTTATTCGTCATTTATGCTAATAAGCTAAGACTTTTAAAGCTAATATCTAACTAAAGTACACACAATATCAAACTTTTCATTTTTTAAAAGCATACAGTTTGTCATATATTCTGTATTTAAGTTTCGTAGCAGACGGCCAGATTTAACACGGAGAAATTAATAAGAATATTTCTAGCATTTTACGAAAACACATTTTTAAAAAGGACAAACGCGTGCATTTTTGAGACTGGCTCTGATTTTGATCAATCTTTCCTTCTGAATTCCCGTTGTCAGAATAGAAGACAAAGTTTGGCACTAATTGCTTGGGCGGCAGTTCTGTAAACCTGAACAAGGGAAGCATTTTTTTTTTTTAAATCTTCACCAGCTCGAACCTTTCTTTTATCCAGAGTTTGTTATTTTAATTCTTAGAAGACAAAGTACATCCGGGAATTTCGTCTGCTGTCATATTATTTAGCTGCACAAGCTACGTTATCCTCTAGAATCACGAGATACAATATTTGATTACAGGAAACTTGGATTCCACTCAGACATTAAAAAAAAAACCCTATTCTATGAACAAGACTTTGACTTTTTACTTCAGATAGAATATTTTTCCTTATATCCTTAGTATTCAAGACAACTCTTAAATGTACGTTAATCTTGTTTTCATACATTGACGAAACATAATTTCCGAAAGTAAGAAAAATGATAATTTATTTAGGTCATAAAAGAAATTTATGGTATCGGAATACGTTGGGAAGACTTCTTTTTTAAAAATGCTATATAGAAGAAATTCAGTCGCTTCTCATAGAAATCAATAAGTGACTATTAACATTTGGAATATATTCCTATAGGAATTACACTTGGACTATAAACAAATGTTTTAAAAAACTTTGCAAAAATGTTTCAAAATGTCGTATGATAGATCATCGCACTTATTTGAGAAAACAATTATAAAAGTAAACTATATGTTTTTATCAATAAAAGGGGAAATATATTTTTATGTATACGTAATAGAAATGATAAATGAATGCATAATATGATTTTCGACAGATTTAATATGTTTTTATATTAAACAGACCAAAATTTGAAAATATCCATACAACGAAAATTCTTATAGTATTTTTTAACGTATTGTTTTTTAAGTGAGAAAATCAGTTTAAGAAAAATTTGCATTTTAAGTTTAGATTCTAATTTTTATCCCAAATAACGTGCTAACAAGTTTAATATTACCTACATTTTTTGGTGAAACTTTCTCTTGCTTAGCTTTTTTTCTTTTATTAACCATTTTTTTTTTTCCGGCAATGTTTGCATTTTCTATTGATGAGATCTGGTTTCATATCCTCATTCTTCATCAAGCTTTGCAAAACCGTTCAAAGCGCAAGTACCAGGATAATTACCAACAATTTCAAGAATGTCCTAGTTCTTGGAATATGTCGAACTCAGTAATAGCCATGAATGCCACAAATTTCAGCGTTCGCAGTTCGACGAAGATGTCTATCGGGTTGAATTTTCGTCAAGAAGAATAGAAATGCTCATGACTTGGAAATATTTTCAAAATGAATTAAAAGTTGATGACCCTTAAATTTTAGGCCGAAGTACACGTTTAGATGTTATGAGGAAATTAAAAATTCGTTAACGTCTAAATGTTTTTTTAAGGGTTTTATTATCTTTGCAATTCGATAATCACTCAGATATCAATGATTACCTCTTTGTCAATCTGTCGTAACATACTTCACTTTTTTGGCAGGGCGTCATGAAGTGGTGACAAAATAAAAAAAAATGCTTGAACAATTATTAAAAAAAAAAAAGTGACGAAAATATTATTTGATTTAAAAAAAAAAATTTCGTTAAAAAGCATTGTTAGGTTTATCAAAAATACTGATGACGAGGAAAAATTAGACAAAAGGTTGCTACTAATATGCGTAAGTTCTGTCACTTAGGAGTATCATTTCATAATTTAGTGCTGCCATCTAGAGTAGAAAATGAAAAAAATTATATTCTCTACGTACTAAGCGTTGATGTCTCTTAACTACCTACTGCACATTTTTGTTTTCCTTCCTTCAAAGCCATTTGATTGTTTTTATTTTTTTTTTATAGATGATCTTTTTTACAAAATATCTCATTGCAAATTAAAATTATCTGAAATTCTTTAATACTCAACAGTAAAATTATTGTTAACAACATTTAACTCTTTGGAAGCAAAAGTTACAAATCCGCTACAGAGGCCAATATACACTAAAAAATATTTTTCACTCATGGTTCGAATTATCTGATTTCTTAATATAATTTCATGCATCTGGAATAGTGAATTATGAAATAGTCATCGTTGAATGATGTGCAAACAGTAAATAAAAATTCTCTAGAATTTTTGCTTTTTATCGTTTTTTCCCTTTTTTTAAAAATGTTTCTTTAATTAAAACTTATTTTAAGCAATAAAAAACAAGAAATTGACCGCAAAAGTTTTTGAAAATGATAAAGTCTTCAAAAATGTACATATTACCCTTAAAATACATTTATTGATTGAATAAATCAATATATTTTTAATTTAGGGAATTTTTGTTTTGTAATTTGTAGTATTTTTGAACTTTTCATGACTAATAAATTGACCCTGTCAGTAGTATTTTCTTCACTGTCAGTAGTCAGTAGAGGTAGCTTTTTCTGACCATAGACTTAACGCACAGTAAGCGTTCAAACAGGGAATCCCCGCGGGATATACTCTGCCCAAATTTCAGGTAATTGGAAATGAGCGATAACTAGTTATATTTATAATAATCCCGATATGGTGAATCGACGATATTGTGAATTGTCGTGCCTCTAGGGAATTAGACACGAAGCAGAGACTCCATCAGAAGGCTTTTAAATACATTTATTCGGACAACACATTTCAGAACGCCGCTCGGCATAGCGCATCCGACCTGCGAGAGATTTTTCTCCTCGACTGACACATGACGGCGCTCATCTCCCAAGTGAAGGGGGAAAGAAATGATGTCACGTGGTTCGCCTCTCGCAGATTGGAGCGGGAACACTACAGAGTATGCCCCCAGTGACGTAGTCACGATTACAGAAAATTGGTAATTAATACATAGGTACATAGTGATAATTATACAAACAATCTGGAGTACAAATGAAAATTCGTATGATGCCAAGAGGGAAATTGGCATGATTTAGAAGAGAGATACACGAGGTTACATATGCATTACATGAAATAAAAGGATAGGTAGATTATGTACAAGTAATATTACAAAATATTTTTACACAATATATTCAGAAACAAGGTGCTGTGGAAAGCGAATTTTGCGACCAGATCTGGTGGTGGTCTGTTCGACAGGAGTTGTTTGAGCATTCGTGGTCTCAGTTTGCCTTTGAGGTCCATAAGGTTCAAAAGAATCTGAAAGTTGATATGCAGGTTTGATACGATCAATAGAGACTGTACTCTGCTTTCCGTTTAATTCTAAAACAAAAGTTTTGTCATTTCTGGCGACCACTAGATGGGGTCCCGTGTAAGAAGGTGATAAGGGAAGATTGACTTTATCTGATCTTAAAAATACATGTGAACAGGTTTTCAATGAGGGATTGACATAAATTTTGGGATTGCCGTGTACGGAAGTGGCAATAGGATTTAAGGTTCTCATTGTTTTAATTAACTCGGACACATAGGTAAAGGTAATGGGTTGTTTGACAATATCACTGGTAATGAGATCGGAAGGTAGTCTGAGGTAAACAAGCTGGGCACAGGTGGCTTTGATGTCACCTTTGAGAGCAGTGCGCAATCCTAGTAAGACTATGGGAAGGATCTCAGTCCATTTAGTTTGGTTGTGCGCTTTAAGAGAGCTCTTGAGATGACGATGAAACCTTTCAATGATTCCGTTGGACTGTGGATGGTAAGCAGATGCTCGGATTCTGTTGCATCCTAATATGTTAGTGAGCTCTTTGAAGAGAGTAGATTCAAAATTTCTACCCTGATCAGTAGTTATAGTAACAGGGTATCCAAATCTGGAGATCCATGTACTAATGCTCGAGCAGTTGTTTCCGCAGTTATATCGGGTGTAGGGATAACTTCGGGCCATCTCGTGAACCTATCGATGATGGTCATACAACATTGATTGCCATCTGAGGGTGGGAGCGGTCCAATAAAGTCTATATGTATGTGGGCGAAACGAGCATCAGGATCAGAGAAGGTGCCAATTGGTGATTTGGTATGTTGAAAGATTTAAAATTTTTGACATTTAGTACAACTGCGAACCATAGATTTTATGTCTATACGCATGCCAGGTCAAACGAATCGTTTAGAGATTAAATCTAATGAGGCTGATATACCTGGATGGGAGAAAAAATGCAAGGTTTGAAAAACAGATTGTCGCATACTTTTGGGAACAAAAGGTCGAGGGTGGGTCTGTGACATATCGCAGTATAAATATATATCTTCGCAGTGGCGTAACTACATATTCAGCGCCCTGGAGCAAGTAAAATCGGTGCGCCCACTTGTTTCTCGGAAGAGTCCTGGCGGAATTTGTTTTCTATCTAATCTTATTTCGATTTAAAACCTTACTTAATAACAATTTATTTGAAATTCAAGACATTTCAATAATAAGAAATTCAATTGAATAAATATAAATATAATAATAAAACAAATTGTAATTCTTTAAGTATGGAGTGCCCACTAATATTAACTACATATTTTATAAACTGTATTGACAAAATGTACTTATGTATGTTCAGTTTCGATATAAAATTTTTTTTTTAGCAGACTCTAGTTGTCTACGATCGGTCCGGCTCGAAGTATAAAAGTAAAATTTAGACAGACTTTCATAAGATTATTGATAAATTAAAGATATATATATTTGAACTTTAAAGGGTTATTTTTTTGTTCCAACGGGAATACAAAACTCTCGAGAGTCATTTAAATGAGCATTTACACTAAATGAACATTACATTATAAAATGCTAATAATAATAAAAAAATTTAATTTAAAAATAAAACTCATCATTTTTCTATTTCTCAGTTTTATGTTACAGAAAAAGTTTAAAAATATTTTTTGGATATGATATTTGGATCAGATAGGAATGGGACGTTTTCACTCGACATTATCTATTTTTATGTGTGTTTTCCGACTGGTTTGCAGGGTAAACTTATGTACATATACTTATTTAACAGTTTTCAACATACC
The DNA here is from genome assembly GCA_907164885.2 of Dolomedes plantarius. NCBI lineage: Eukaryota > Metazoa > Arthropoda > Arachnida > Araneae > Dolomedidae > Dolomedes > Dolomedes plantarius. Next base: position 45,166,128 of record OU015494.1, read on the forward strand.
AATTTTGTTTCGATATACCAAATTACTTACATGTTTTCCACAACACACTACTTATTAAAATTCACAATAAAAATTAATGGCAACTACATTCAAACTAATTGATGTAGCTCAGGCATCGATGCACGGTGTATAATGTATGATTGTCTCTATGAACAGTTTTCAAATGCATTTATGAAATTGCTCAATACATTCAAAATCTCCATTGATCCATTCTTTAACTTTTCTTATAATTTAAGATGAACTTGAAAGAAAGTTTTAGAAATGATTAATGATACTATTTATGTGAGAGTTTAAAAAAAATATTTATAAACTGACATAAAATTTCCATTTAGACTTAGTCCGTCATAAAGTCTTAACTTCTGTTTAATTTCGAATGTTTTGACTAAACGTACACCTGTTCTGAGCTTTTACAATTAACTCAATATTTAACTCTAATTTTACTTCAAATAAATATTATTTAATTGCCTCCATTTTTGCCCGAATGCAATTATTTTTTTTTTCAATCGTTTTCCTAACTAAAACTTATTTTATCGACAAAACTAGAAAAGTTTAAGGTAAAACTAAAAACTGTTATTACAATTTAGTTTAATTTCTATTTATTATGATTACATTTTCGAATTTGGGTGCACGTTGCACCCGAGTAAACACGTTATTGATTTTGGTGGAATTTACGGGATTCAAATTCAATGAATTATGATAGTTATGCTAATAACAACACAAATACACAATTACATCTGTTCATTTGCAATATAAGTGCATCTGATTTGCACGAATATTGCAAGTATAACATTTGTTTGGGCGCAGTAGCCCAGTTGGCAAGAGCAGCGGGCCAGTGATCTGAACGTCCCTGGTTCGATGCTCGTCGCTGCAAGTCTACCGCCATGTTCACTAATGGTGGCCGGGGATACGTAAAATAGGGCGTAGCTACAATGTCCCTCAATTTTTCAAATTTACCTCTGGAGGTGCCGGGTCAAGTGTTCCGGTCTCGTCACTTGACTCGGTTCAAAATTACGGGACCGGTCATTTAGCCAAGTCGGACTCCTACCCTTGTGGTGCTAATTCAAAACAGGAGCCGCACCTTCATTGCCCATAGCCTTCGGGACTTGATCTGATATTACTGTCAAGGGGCATAAGCAACAACATTTGTGATTGAAAGTCAATCACTAATGTTATATTTGCTCATATGTTTTTGTACTTTGCCGCTTTTAAAATCTTTTTCGGTTAATTCAGGTAAAGTTTAACTAATTTGTCATATTATTGAACAATGCTTTGTCTACAAATATTATTTATAACATTACTCTTCCGTTTAAACACAGAATAGTGAAACATGCTAGTTTTAATATTTGAAAGTTGATTTCTTTCCAAAATAACTTGTTACATTCTGATTACATTTATCATTCAGTAGATGTAATTGAAATGGCTTCAACTTTTCAAACTGCTCCGAAGTACGGGAAGTTTTTCCAACAAAAATGTTCAATGCATGTATACTCCAGGTATTTAGACAAATGAAATAGCAGTGCTGAAATGCGTTTTCCCACGAAATATTTCTTCTTTTCTTCACTTTTATTAACGAGAAATTAGTTTTAAAAGGAACTAATCTCAGAAAACCTCGAATCTCAGATGATTCCAGTAAATTTTGGTGCCATAATGCAAATATTTTGAATTCTAACTTCGATTTCGGTCGGATGAGTTATTTGCCCAGGCAAACGCAGAATCGCCCTAACATAATGGACAGAGTGATCGACATTAGTGTCGACATTCTAGTGTGAGGGTATGTTATCCCTCACACTAGTAGAACCGGATATAAAGAAGTTTATATTTGGCGCTCGTGGTATTCACCGGATACATGTAACTTCTTTTCACCAAAACACTACTTATAATACGTATAGTAAGTGCCTATAGTAGTGCTTTTAAACATTCTTAGCAATCATCATACATTTTTATAGGTTTATTAGAGGTATATAAAGTGTTAAATTTATAATGAAAATTTTCTGAAATCAAAATTATGATAAGTCAAGTACATTCTAATATATTTAGGTGCTTATAGTTTTATTTACTTAAAAATATTTCATGTATTTTTTGTATATTTTATAGAAAATCTCAAAAATCGAAAAATTGTTTATACAAAAGTTTTCACAAATTTTTATTTCACTCTTTCAAATTTTGCGCCCCTATGAGTTGTGCGCCTGGAGCAGTTCGCTCCAACTGCTCCACGGTAGCTACGCCCCTGTATCTTCGAGAGGAAAATAGTGTTTTTCCAATCTTAAAGAGGAGGTGTTAGATTCGATAAGCTGTTTCAGCTCGTCATCAACGGTCTGAGCAGTGGCAAACTCTTTAAAGTCTAGCACATTAGGAGAAATTGAGTCTATCTCAATGCGAGATAGTGCGTCGGCCACGTTGTTATCAGAACCTTTGGTGTACCGAACATCGGTAGGAAACTGCGAAATATAATCTAAAAGGCGCAGTTGCCTAGGGCTACATTTATTAGGTTTTTGTTGGAAGGCAAATATAAGGGGTTTTTGGTCTGTATAAATAACAAAATTGCGACCTTCTAGCATATGCCTGAATTTTGTTTATGCAAGAGTAGATAGCAAATAATTCACGATCGTAAGTTGACCAATTCCTCCGAGCCTTATTTAGTTTACAAGAATAGAACGCTATGGGTTCCCACTGTTCTTCCGAGAGCTGCATTAAGGATCCACCAATCGCGACATTACTAGCATCAACCCATAAACTTATCTGGGCACCAGGAACAGGATTCTTGAGCGTGACAGAGTGAGACAGTGTAGCTTGAGCTATAGGTTCTTTTGAAGCAATGAAGGAGAGAGTTGCTTCGTCGTTCCATTGTAATTGCTCAGTGTTGCTAGTACTGGAACGGGGATGTTTTTTCTTATTTTTATGTCCTTCAAGGAATTTAACGAGAGGGGCTAAAATGTCGGCAGCTTTGGGATTACATCGCCGATAAAAGTTAAAAAGACCTAAATAACGCCGTAGTTGAGTTAAGGTGGTCGGTCGGGGAAATTCCAGGATGCATGAAACGCGATCAGGAAGGGGTTCAATTCCTTCTGCTGAAAGCTTGAATCCTAAGAATTCAATAGTGGTTTGGCCAAATTGACATTTATCAACATTAATGCATAGTCCATACTCTTTAAGTTTGGAAAACAACAACTGAAGATGTTGCATATGTTCATTTTCATTATCTGAGGCAACAAGCAAGTCATCAACGAATGCATAAACAAATCCTAAGTCCCGAGGTACTTCATCTATAAAGCGTTGAAAGGTAGATGACGCATTGCAAAGGCCAAACTGCATGCGCGTGCTTTCGAAAAGGCCAAAGGGAGTGCAAATCGCAGTTTTATGTACATCATCAGGATTGATGGGAATTTGGTGGTATGCTTTTATTAGGTCAATGTGACTGAAGATTTGTTTACCATGTAATTCAGCAGTGAAATCTGCAATACGGGGGATAGGGTACTTCTCTTTAATAGTTTGTGCATTTAGAGTACGATAATAACCAACAGGTCTCCAATCAAAAGATCCTTTCTTCGGCACCATGTGCAAGGGCGAAGAGTAGTTACTTTTGGAGGGTCTCATGTGACCAAGCTGTAGCATCTGCTGAAATTCAGCTTTAGCGAGTTTTAGCCGATCTGGAGCTAGCCGTCTAGGCTTAGCCGCGACTGGAGGTCCCTTGGTGTTTATGTAATGCACAATATTGTGCTTTACCGGTTGGTTAGAGTCCGGTAATTTTGTAATTTCAGGAAATTGTAGCAATAGGTTACCATATACATTATTGAAACAATTAGGTTTTACAGAGAAAATATTGCAAACACTTAATTTAGCAGGAGTTTTTAAATGAGTAATGGAATCGATAAGACGGTGATTCCGTAAATCAAGCTTTAAATTAAAATAATGCAGGAAATCAGCTCCTAAAATAGCACATTAAACATCACAAATATAAAAAGAAAAAGTAAACGACCGGCGTAAACCTAAACTAAGAGTAATACTCTTTCGACCATAAACATTAATTTTTGTGCCATTAGCGGCACGAAATGTTTGGAGAACTGGCCGTGATTTATCTTGTTTGGTAGCAGTTATCAGACTGGAGTCAACAAGAAAACACATACCCGTATTTCTGTCTCTCACGAAAAGGCGACGAGAAGGTGCGGGGGAGAGGTCCGTCGCTTCTACTCTTCCCGCCTCCGGTTTCCCGCAAATGAACAGGGTGGATTGCATTTGTTTGCTTTTTGTTGGAATTTTGCATGATACGAACAAATTGTTGAATCCTTACCGCGTGACTCAGACCGGTATCGAGGATGATTGTATTTTCTAGTAACACTTCTAGAATGTCGAAGTTCGACGACTTCTTTTCGTAGCTCTTGAATTTCTTTCAACAGCATCTCTGTGGACGCTGAAGTCAGAGCGGCGGCTGGTGTAGGTGTGGGAATCGAAACTGCAGCGATGTTCGACGGTGTTAGATCCAAGATGCGATCGGCGATCTCCACCGCTTTATCGGAAGTGATGGGGTCGAGAGATGCGAAAATAGTCTGTACAGGGGTCGGCATTTGTTGGGTAAATAATTCTAAAAGAAGTGCGTCGCTTATATTGTGGTTTTCTGCTCTTCTCTTCATTAAACGCAGCAATTCGGTGGGTTTCCTATCACCGAGGCCTTCACCAGTTAGTAACTTACATATTTCCAATGTTCGGCTTTCTCCGCATCTTTCTATGATTTTAGTTTTTAGGTCCTCGTATGGATGTGTAGTATCCGGCTTCATTATAACGTCGCGCTCCATAGTAGCAGGTGCAGGAGGCAGGTGGGCGGCAACATAGTTGAATTTTGTTTTCGATTCAGATATAGCTTTGGGAGTTGTTAACGCGGAAGTACTTTCCAGCATGTGGAACCATAATGCGGGGTCCACCGATATATACAGGAGGTATTACGACTGAAGAGGATTTTGTTGTTGATCCAGGGGAGAGAGCCATGGTTGCTGGCGAAAACGAAATCGGAAGTCCAATGACGCAGTTCGAAGGCGCAGGCTGTGTTCGATGGGCGGTCACCAATATAATAATCCCGATATGGTGAAACGACGATATTGTGAATCGTCGTGCGTCTAGGGAATTAGACACATCAGCTCCATCAGAAGGCTTTTAAATACATTTATTCGGACAACACATTTTAGAACGCCGCTCGGAAGCGCGTCCGACCTGCGAGAGATTTTTCTCCTCGACTGACACATGACGGCGCTCATCTTCCAAGTGAAGGGGGAAAAGAAATGATGTATCGTGGTTCGCCTCTCGCAGATTGGAGCGAGAACACTACAGAGATTCGGACAATACAATTCAGTACGCCGCTCGGCATAGCGCGTCCGACCTGCGATAGATTTTTCTCCTCGATTGACACGTGACGGCGCTCATCTCCCAAGTGAAGGGGGAAAGGAAATGATGTATCATGGTTCGCCTCTCGCAGATTGGAGCGGGAACACTACAGAGATCCGGACAATATAATTCAGTACGCCGCTCGGCATAGCGCGTCCGACCTGCGAGAGATTTTTCTCCTCGATTGACACGTGACGGCGCTCATCTCCCAAGTGAAGGGGGAAAGGAAATGATGTATCGTGGTTCGCCTCTCGCAGATTGGAGCGGGAACACTACAGAGATCCGGACAATACAATTCAGTACGCCGCTCGGCATAGCGCGTCCGACCTGCGAGAGATTTTTCTCCTCGACTGACACGTGACGGCGCTAATCTCCCAAGTGAAGGGGGAAAGACATGATGTCACGTGGTTCGCCTCTCGCAGATTGGAGCGGGAACATTACATATTCATCATTTACGGTGTTTTCGCCTAACATAATAATTCAGTTTTCGGGTGCGTTTTTTTATAGGGTATTGTTCTTCGAGTTCAATTAACTTAATTTGCACAGTTATTTTAATACTGGCAATTTCTGTCTTCTGTAACGAATTCTTATTGACTTACGAGGCTCTTGTTGATAAAAATCTAAGATATAACATAATTTCCGATGAGCTGAAGGTCAGAACTGATTCTATTATAGGTTCTTAAAAGATATGATAGAATGCTGTGTTGTTTTCATGTTGAGGTAGTTAGTTCTCTCTCTTTGACGAATGAGTGAAATTTAAAGAAGTGCAGACAAAGGCAACTTATCTCAAAGCGCTCCAATCGTAGGCTTAAGGCATCTGAAAATTAGGTCCTCATAACTACCAGTTAAGAAATACTATATTTTCATGATTCAACTACTGAGTTGAAATCAATTAATTAATTTTTAGTTTAATCACGCATCGCAATCAACTAAATGTGTTATCATTACTATCATTACAAACTACTATTGTTATCATTATTATTTCATTGTCCAACAATTACGCCAGCAGCAAACTATCTTTCACGCTGCTGAAACATGCTAAAAATATTTAAAAAAAATTCCTTAACTAATACACATTTCAATGATTTGTTTGTATTCTTTATAAGAAAACTATAAAACTTTTAGATTATGACGGCATTATTGGTAAAAATCTTACAAATTTAAAGCAAGAAAAGTGTTACTATAGACAAATTTTAAAATATGCTATACAAATTTTTAAAGAGTGTAAACTATTTATGAGTGGTGCCAATGTTTCTTATTTCCTTTCAAATCTTTCATATAAATTACTTCTTAGTTTAAAGCAGGGGTGGTCAACCCGCGGCACGCGTGCCACAGTGTGGCACGGCGGCGTTTTAACAGTGGCACGCGGAGACTTATTGAAAATTTAAGAAATTTGAAAAATAATAATTTGTCAAAATCTGTAAAAACTCTACTCATACGCTACTGAAAATAATAGCGCAGGAAAGCGGCACTGCTTGACACCAGTACAACGATGCGCATCAGTACAACGGGGCACAACGGCGCTTTGGCGCCGTCGTGCCTTGCTTTAGCTCCATTGTGCCTTGCTTTGGCGCCGTTGTGTCCAAATTTACACGATTTGGCTGTCAGGTATTGTTGTAGGTTTGGATCAACATATGTTTGTGAACAAATATTTTCTATTATGAACATAATAAAATCAAAATATCGATCAAGATAAACTGATATGCACCTAAAACACCTAATTTTGTTAGCATCTTCAAGAACTAATCCTAATATAGATGACTTGGTAAAAAAATTCAAAAGCCCCATTAATTAAGTACTGACTGTTTAATATTTATTTAGAATTAAATGTTTCAAGTTATTCATTTTATTTTATACATAACCTAACTGACTGAACCTTTAAAAATGTTTATTAACAATAAAACCTAAGTTTGTACTTTTGTTTTATTAATTGTATTATTTTTTAAATCTCCACTACTCAGATAAAAAAAAATGTGCTATTTGTGTAAAAATCCCATAATCAGCCTTTAAATAACATTTTTTCACCTTTTTATATTTTTTGTATGTTGGAAAATTTGGAAGTGGCACGCATAATACAGAGGCTGTTCGCACATTTTTTAGACGATTTTGGTAAGCGGTAATAAAAAATCGTTTGCTGCAAAAGAAATAATTGCAATTGTACTATGTTTTTAAAAGTCAAAATTATCATCTGCGGCTTGAAAGTTTTGTTTTTATTCAAAATGGCGTTTTTAACAAAGCAGTGGTTCGAAGGCTATATTTATGCTCTTTCCGAAGAGAAATATGCATACTCCGTTATCCAAAAACGATGTGAGAGTCATGGTTTTGTGATATCTAAAGCGTCGATAGGTAATATTGTCAACAAGAAAGGAAAAAAAAACCGTCAAATTGGAGCCTCAAGTGGGACAAAAATTCCAAACAAGTATCCAAGGAAAAAACCGACATCTTCGACTATTAAAAAGGTACGTTGTTTAATGTTAAAAGAAAATACCCCTAGTCAAAGGACAGTTGAAAAATCACTAAAATGCTCGGTGTCCACTGTAAAAAATGATAAACGTTGATTTAAATCTTAAGAAAGCGAAAAAACGCAATGTGCATCGTCTTCTTCCAAATCATATCGCTGAACGCAGGACACGCTGCAGAATTCTATATGAGAAACACTTATCCAAAGAAAATTGGAAAACAATTGTCACAATAGATGAATCATGGGTGTATTTAACTAATTGCAACAAAAAAAAAAGAGCCATTTATTATCATAAAAGGGGAGAAAAAAATTTAAGTACATGGTTCAAAGAATCGAAAGAAAGTTTTTCTAAGGGATTCATGATTGTTGCTGGTTTTTCTCATAATTGCAAGTTAAAAATAAAGAGAGTGAAAAAAATGTCAAGAATAACTCCAAATACTACCAGGAACATATTTTATCGCCAATTTTTCTGAATGAAATACCATTGCTTTACCCACAGTGCCATCAATCTGTGAGACTCCATCAGGACAAAGCTAGCAGTCACACATCAAAATCCACTGTAAATTTCCTAAAAGAAATGGAACAAAAAACTGGTATCAAGGCCATACCCTTCACTGATATCCCTACTAAATCTCCCGATGTATCACCTATGGATTTTTGTGCTTTCGGACTTTTAAAATCTGTATTATCCAAACGTCGCCCCAAAACCCTTGCAGGACTCTGGAAAGCTGTTCAGGAGGAATGTGATAGAATACCTCTTCTGACACTTCAAAAGGCATTATTATCCTGGAAATTGCGGTGTCGAAAGATAGTTCAGAATAAGGGATGTGAAATGGAACATTTAAAACACAAGAATTTTATGTAATTTAGTTTTGTGAATACAATATACATCGTCTAAAAAATGTGTGAACAGCCTATGTATTTTTTCTTCAGATAGTGGCACTCTTCCCAAAACGGTTGGCCACCCCTGGTTTAAAGTAAAGATGAGTGTTTTTAAGTTTTAAATTATATTTAATTCTAAATCTACGATGTTTTCATTTGTTGTGTTCAAGATTAATATTGACAACATTTATTTACAGAACGAGTGATGCAAAAATTACATTGCTGCCATGAAGAAAAAAAAAGATGAACATTTTACGGAACAAAAAAAGTGTGTGTGTGTGTGTGAGGGGAGGGGAGGGGAGGGGGGGGGGCTTCGAAATTTTGCTGAGCCCAGCACATTTAGTATGCTTAGTATCCACCATTTAAATGGTAGAGGTTGAAGGGGAGATCTTTGGCTGTACTCACAAGAGAAACTTTTGAAGAACAAACAAAGCTAAAAGCTTTGTTTTTAAATTATATCTCCTGGGCCTAAGATCACTGAACTGTTGAGAGCTGATACTTCTTTGGCGGACTCTTTTAACTCCTTGAGATGAAGAATTGGGAAAGAGTAAGAAGTAATGATTCAGAAAATCTATCTTTAACTTAAAAATGATTTAATATTTACAACTATACTTGATTTAGAGCTTTTTTCTTTCAAAATCACAAAGAATGACAGAATTCCCTGACATTTCTTCAGCCATTTGAGTGAATTCAAACGTAAGATGTCACCCCTCTCTTCAAATTGAAGAATTATGACGAAAACGAAATTCGTTGCAAACATGTTCGTTTCACATGTTGGGTTGTCGGAAGAAGATGTACTTGATCTATTCAAAAAAGTACCCGGTCTGTTTTTTTATTAATTTTTGGGCATCTACTTATAAGTTATGGAGCCTTATCTGCCTTAAAGTAGTTTCCTTTTATGTTGATATTTTCCCACGGCGTTTACTCTTCGAGAAACACTCATGGAATTCTGTTTTCGTGATCACACGTAGCTCCGTTTGCGACTTTTCTTTAATATCCTCTATCGTTAGAAATCATCACTTTTGCAATAGAGATTTTAATTTCGAAAACTGAAAGAAAATTTTAGTTATACTTATCTGCCCTCAAAGGTAACTTAAACACGGTGAGTGGGCTAGTTCTATCGTCCTGGCAAGAGAAACCGAAAACAATCTTTGTTCAATTCCGACTATTAAAAAAATTTCATGAACATAAAGAGTTTTGACACTTTCGCGGAAACGTTGTAGGAATTATAAATAGTATCAAAAATTAACACTTTGCCTTCTGACAAAACTATTGCCAATTTCGCTGACTTATGTCGGATGAACGTCGTTAATTGACGATGACTTGACCACTGGACAAGATACAACTTCAACTGCCTCCGACCAGTTTTAAATCATTTAAAAAATCACAGCCCATCGTATGGCTAAAATGTTAATAATCGCCAACTTTTTGCATTATTTAATAAGAGTGTAAGTTGTTTTTCCAAGTTACACCCAAATTATTAAATTGTTATATGTTACTCATAATCAGCTATCCGAAATATAAAAAAAACACTCATGATTTAGAACTGATCAAGATAGTCCAGAATGATGATTAATATCGGTAAATTGATGCAAAAATGCAATTATTCATGAAGAAGGTCACTGCTACTTAAGGACTCAGACATATTTCTAAGGTCTTTCTTCTGGAGACCTATAACGAAGTTTCGGGAACTGTCGCAGGAGACCACAATTTTAAGAAAGTATGAACAAAAGAATATGATATTCTTGGCATTCGAAAACAGTATATATTTGTTTTCCATCAATCTTTTCATCTCATTTTACAGTATATTATTTGAATTTTTTTATCTTTTTTTCTTAGATTGAATTCTTAAAGGCTTTTTATGCATTTTATGGTATGAAGGAGATAAAAAATGTAATCTTAAGCAGAAATATACTCAGTTTTGTAGTTAATAGTTCTCTAAATGGGTTTCGCTAAGAACAATGTAACATGGGCTTACTTGTGAGCATAAATTTCCTTATTCTTAACGATCCAATTTGATTTATTATTTGATTTTTAAATTCATCGGTCTAAGTAATTTTGTTATCAAAATGAGTCCAGTTGATCTCCCTTCACATACATTCACAGCCCTTCTAACAGAATAGCTCTGCCCTGTGGGAAATTAAGTATTTAATTAATATCATTAATTATTGGATTCAGGTTTGATTTCAAAGAGGTATATGAGATAGATTTCGATGGTTTAGGATTTTGATCGTTTTCTTCAAACGAATTTCTTCAAGCTACGACAACCTCATATTGCCCATTATTAGCCATTTTGAACTCCTGATGTTTTTTAATGTAAAATAAATACAAGTTTTTGCATGTAAATCACTGATTAATTTTTAAAAAGGTTAATAATAACATGAAAATATAATTATGAGGATAATAAGTGCACTGTTGATAGATTAGGTGTCATTTTACTCAATGATAAGATAAAGTTTTTCTATCTACAATATCAACATTTATTGTGAAAATGAAATGAACAATATTTACCTGAAAAACGCCAAATTTAGTTGGAGGATTTATTTAAGTAGCAAAGAAATACTGGGGGACTATGAATTTAGTGAGTAAGGAGTAAAAGTAGTCAATACTAAATTGATCTTTTTATATATCACAAATTATAGAGCTAAAATCAACGTAATAGAAATAAAATGAATTGAGGAACATGTACTAACTGCAATTTAATTTTTTTTTGCATTATATAATTTTCATAGCGACTCCTTTTTTCTCGCAGAAGGAGGTAGCTATCTCATGCGAGTTTAATTTGTTGTGAACACCCTTTTTTTTAACCCAGATACATTAACGTTCGACCGAGTAAGAAACGGTTACAATGAATGTAATATGCAGAGAATGTTTCAAAGAGGATTGCTAGACTATTATCATTTAAAAATTGAGAGAAATATGAATTGCACTGCTAGTATAAAATCTGATTTTGGAAGGTTCTATTTCAACGATATTAATCTCCAAACAAAGAGAGTTTTGAGTATTAAGTTTTTAAACATTGAATTCACGATGATATTTCCTCGAAAGAACAGCTCGAGATTGGTTTAAGGACAGATTATATTCACTGAATAAGAACATACCGGAAAATGTCTAAATCTGTATTCTATTGTGCGAATAAGAAAGAGTAGTCAAGATTTTAGTTGAGCCCTTGGTTTAGTAATGATCATCTACTTGCAACGATCGTCTGCTAACACCGGGTAAGGTCGATTAACAACAAGGCAATCGATCTTCAAACAGAGATATCCTTGCTCGTGCGGAATTTTCGATTTTGAATGCATTTTCCATAATCTTTCCCCATTTCATTTTGAGGCCAAACTCAGAGGTTAATGGTATTATTATTTTATTTTCGATAGTGGGGAGGTTTTTCACCAAATTTATACTATCAATTTGAAAAAATGACCTTGCTCTGGACTCACAAGCGCTCATCAGACTACCATCAATTTTGATAACCAGCAATCAGATGGAATTCTTAAGCCCCAAGAATTTCTTCATATTTTGAGAACTAAAAAAATTAGAGAATTATGTGGCAAGTAATTCCTGTACAAGGTAGCCTTTATAGGAATGAGCAAACGAATTTCCTCAACTAGTATCCGCTATTTGTTCCTCAACTAGATTTCCCTCAACTATTCCTCAACTAGAGGATATACATATTTCACCTAACTAACTTATGTTAGGATGTCTTACCTCTCTGTAAAGTCACTTTTAAGGTATACTATGGCCTCGAAACTCTATTATAAGAGATGGAAAAGATATCTTCATACGATGCATGATAAACAACGTCGTGAACCTGTTGCTCTACTTTGACTTGTGACAGGGCATGATTGCCTAGTAGGTCAATAACAACAAATCGGTTATTAAGGGAGCCATTTTATCCATTCTGAGAAATTCGAGATCCAGTCAACAGAACTCTCTTGCACCATTGCAAGGCAGTTTGTGGATGGTTTTAGGTCTCTGTACAGTGGAAGCAAGATAGCTCTTAAGGCGATAATTGCGGTTATTCTTTGGTATAGTCTGGTTTTGTATTTTCTTGTGTTTATTATCAATATTTATCAATGTATTTGTTTCAATTTTTGTGCCACTGCCATTGAAAATAGAAAAATATTTTTCAAATCTAATGGTTTCAAGCCTAATGGTTCATCATCGTTCTTTCTAACCTTTGACGTTTCGAGTATGACTATAATAACCGTCTGCTAAGACCGGGATTTAACTCTGGTTTCCTAACCTCGAGGGTGGTCATATCAAAGTGAAATGTCCAGGTGAGGAGAGAAATTCATTTTTTGATGACTTTTCCCACAAATTTTCTATCATTTGAATACCCATAGTTACAGTGGACCAGAACCTTGTTGTCCTTTTTGAAAATGACTTGCTAGCTCTCATTACGGATATGATAATCTTTAACAAAGTTCAAAAATATTTCTAAGAAGAAATTTTAGAGGCAAAAACCTTTTATTATTTTCCACATACCATAACGAGTATAAATTTTATTGATTTTCATCACGCGTAAAATCCAATATTCTCTCTCACATAGCACTCGAAATACTGTTAGTTAAATTACTTTTCTTATAACGGGGAATAACTTCGAAATCTTTTGACTTTCTGTCAAAGTGAAGTATTGTTATTGCTTTTTAATTCATTATCGTAGCCCGTTTTCAAATTAGGAATTTATCTATCTCTTCAGGGGCTATAATGTTCATTAATGATGAACTGATATATATTATTTATGGGGAGTCACGCAGACGGCTTATTTAGTTTTAGAGAAGGTTGTTTTAACTGATGGACTAGCTGGAATGTGTTGAATTTTAGAGGCATTTTAGAAACCTAGAAGCTACTTTGAATAGACACATATTTTAAATCAATTTCCTAAGTCACTTATAATTGTTTTAAAACATTATTTTCCTTAATTTACTTGAAACATCTTAATAAATTACAAATAAATGAACGGTTAAAAATTAAGATTTTCTTTTTCTACCATGATGGAATCTGTAATAGACAATAGAAAATGTTAAAATATGAGATTTTTACTTAAATTTTAAAACTGTTCAAGGGTTTGTTGTTTTAAAATATAAGGACTAATGCCTTCCTCATTCCTTCCATGTTCTTACCTTCCTCATTTTTAAAGTGTTAATAAGAATTTTATGAATTAACTTGCTTGATACAAACGTTGTAACGCAGAAAATATGCATGTGCCTGAAGTTATACACTATCTACCAATAGGTATTTGGATACCCATGAAAATGACGATATTTACGGTCCTGATATACGACATGCCCTCCACCGTTAAATATCGTGTAGGAAACAATGTTGGGATGGTAGGGTCTGGGTCTGGCGTCTGCCTGGAGAACGCCTCCTGCCAGAATGCATTGTGCCCACAGTAAAGTTTGGCGGAGGTGGAATTAGGGTCTGGGGGGGGGGTTCTCTTGGTATGGACTGGGACCCTTGGTCCTAATTCATTGTAAGCTCACGTCAACGCCTACTGCACTATTTTGGATGACAGTGTGCTTTCTACCCTGTGGCAGTTTTACGGGTTGGACCCATGTTACTTCCAGGGTGACAGACAGCTGTCATGTTACAAGGTCCACCATGGATTGGTATGGTGACAATGGGGTTAACCGAATGGACTGGCCTGCCCAGAGCCTAGACCTGAACCCTACCGAGAACCTCTGGAGCGAGTTGGATCGCCGAATTAAGGGGTGCAACAACCGTCCAAAATCGGGAAGGAACTTACATGTCTCCTCCAAGCCGAGTGGAAGAGAATACCACTAGCCGTCATACAAGGACTTGTGTAAGGCATACCCCTGGGGGTTGAGGCTGTAATTGCCTCTCGTGGAGGCTCAACCAACTATTTAATATAACTATAAATTTTGTTTTTCTTCTCTATCACAGGTGTCTAAATAATTATTGGTAGTTAGTGTATAATAAGACTAACTGGAAAAATAATAGAGTTTTCTTCGTAATATGAGTTATGCTACTACCTTTTCATATACTGATTATGCAAGTAAAACTAATCAATATTTTTCCTGACATAAATATGAATACATTAAAAAGATTGAATAAATTATCTTGATTTACTATTTTGCGGTGTTGAAAAATTGGCTACTAATCTAAAAATTATCTACTTCTATCAGTCTTAGCTTTAAACGATGAATAACCGAAAATTCGAATGGAATAATGAGGGAAACTATAAACACTAGATCTATATTAATTATTATTTCTTTCAAATGCAATATTTGCTAAATGCTAGGGAGAATGTGAGGTTCATTTGTGAGGACCATGGCTTGACTGCTGGTGCAATATAGCCGTCCTTATATGTCCGGAAAACATATGATGTTCAGTTCAATTCGTGAGATAGTCGTACAGATCATAGTTTTTACAAGTGTATGATAAATGAAGATGAAGTGCGTAAGGGTGCAATTTTAACTTAAAAATAATTCAGGTTAGTTAAGTTGGTGATTAGAATAAAGGCTAAGATTTTTTTCTTTTTTTACAGTTAGAAACATTAAGCCAAAATGCGGCTTAAAATATTCCCTTTACATTTACTCACATTTGCCTAAATTGTGTGACAAGATTTTATAAATGGTTCGGTAAATTTTCATGTACTGAATGATAAAATCAGCATTCCATATATTACATATTTTTCATATTATTTTCTCCTAAAAGTAAAATAACATGTCAAAGGTTAAAATAGAACCTACTACATGTATTAGTTATGTATTATATCACCCACTAACACTGTTAAATGATTTGTGTCAGTCATTAGGAATGGGTTCAGTTCATATACTGCAAATAGTAAATTGCGAGATGTGACGGAATCTAGAATGAAATTCTTCTTTTGTAATTATATTTTCCGATTAAAACTTTGTTACTGATAAATTCCTTCCATTTCTTATTTGAAAGATAATTCATCTTCCATTTATAGGCAATTTATTTTAGAAAACCTGTTTTTGGAAATGCAAGAGCACAGTTTTCAATATAATTACTTGAATTTAAAATACTCTTAACGCATCGTGAAATTTTGGTAGCGGAAATCATGATTAATGATATTCCAATAATCACTTTTTTTTCACTGTAGAATCGAGCAGTCTTGAAGAATTCAGGTGACTAACAATGCAATCCTTATGCGAAGGAAGACTCTCCGGTTTTTTTCTGTTAATTTGTATAAGTATAAAGCTAAACTGTTTCAACTTATAATCAATACCCTTATGTTTAATTATTTCATAAATTAAATATGGAAAGAATTCCAAATTTATATTGTCTCTGTATTACATACTTGCGTAATTAAATGTGTAAAAATGGGTGCAATGGTTGCAAATCATACCCTTTCGCCATTTCTATGAAGTTCAGGTTAAAAGAGACCCCTCCCTACTGTTGAAATTTTAACTCGAATGCTTAATGCTTCACTATTTTTTCTTTCTAAATCTCACTGATACTCTTTCTTGTAGTAAATATTTAAGTTCCCTTCTGAATTTACATGATAATGATTTTTCAGTCGTTTGCTTAGCTGGAATGACATTAGAGATTATGCCTTTACTTATGTGTTCAATGTCAGCTGTCCTGGTTAAAGATGCTTCTGCAATCTGGGTGCCAACAATGATGGTTTATTCAAAAGGGTTGAGGTCTTCTCTCAATTCCATTCTATAACCAAAAAAGGACTGCAAGCACTCTTTTGCTTTTGTAAACCCATCGATAGGAACTTAAATATAACATTTCCATATCAACTGCATCCAGAATTGGTAGATGGAGGAAAATGCATGGTAATTATCGATAACACTAGCCAACTGTGAAAATGTAACAAGATCAAAATGAGTTGTTCTGTACTAAATCGACCACGCTAATCATGAAAATGACCATGAAAATCCACGATTATCTCTAGTTTTCGATATATGAGGGGGGGGGGGTTCGTATCAGTTAATGATAAGCATTTCCTTTGATAAGCATTTCCTTCCCGATATTGCTTTCGAAATTCCACGGATGGTAAAACACATGACGTTATCCCCTTACGAAAACACACAACAACATAAAATCATACAATGTGTGTTGAATGATCTGGTAAGAGATCTACAATTACCTAAAGTAAAGCCGAAATGTTGGCCTCTAAACTGCAGCAATGGAATTGTCTTGACCAGACGGTAAATGTGACTGCGTTCCGTGACCGCCATACTCCCTTCCTTCAGTATTTCAACAGTGAAAATAATTTGGTATTTTGAAGTAACATAGAAGGTTTCATGGCAGGTATGAAAATTGACTACAAAATTGATGAATGGGGGCTGTTCATCGATTTATCAAAGTTAAGTCTAAAAGCTGTCCTTCTGCATAATGCAAATGTGTTTCCATCTGTTCCGATTGGTTACACAGCTTACATGAAAGAAACGTATGAGAACATGAAGCAACTGTTATGCACAGTAAACTATGACAAGTTTAAGTGGCAAATTTCTGGCGATCTGAAAGTCATTGCCATATTACTTGGCCTGCAACAAGATTATACCTAATTCTGTTGCTTTTTGTGTTTATGGGACAGCCGTGCAATGGCACGTCACTACAGACAGGAGGATTGGCCTGTGCGTCAATCAATTAAACGTGGAGCACACGATGTTTTATATGAACCACTTGTCGAATCAAGCAAAATTATACTCCCTGCTCTTCATGTAAAACTGGGCCTTATGAAAAACTTCCTAAAAGCGATGGATAAGACTGGGGAAGCATTTTTGTATTTGTCTACGAAATTTCCACGTGTCAGTCAAGCCAAAATAAAAGAGGGTTTTTCCGTTGGTCCACAGATACGCAAACTGTTTAAGGATGAGCATTTCAATAATAATCTCAAAGGTGATGAGAAGTTAGCCTGGGATTCCTTTGTTCAAGTGTACAAAAACTTCCTTGGAGATCATAAGGCAGAAAACTATAAGGATCTTGTGGAAAATCTTCTGCAATGCTACGATATACTGGGGTGTAACATGTCTTTAAAGTTACACTTCTTACATTCACACTTGGACTTCTTCCCCGAAAACTGTGGTGCTGTTAGCGACGAACATGGTGAACGCTTCCACCAAGAAATTTCGGACATGGAAGAAAGATACCAGGGAAAGTGGAGTAAATCAATGTTAGCGGATTACTGCTGGACGCTCATGAGAGAATCACCAGCAACAGAATTCAAAAGGCAGGCAAAGCGATTGCACCATCAGTGACTTTCCTCCGAGGGAGAACTACAAGGCAAATTCATGCATAAGCTTTTAAGGGCAATTCTGAAAAGCTTCAATAACTAAAAAACGAGAGCTAAACTTGCATTTTCATGATCATTTCCGGGTTCAGCACCCTTGAAAACATAAAGATGAACTGTTTTCATCAATGTTACAGAAAAAAAGTTAAATTTTGTTGTCTAGTATAATGGGCCATCGGGCTACATAAACTAGCTTGAAGAAGGATCAAGTATTTCAAGAGGATGTTAGTTTTAACTGTGCAGAGACTTCAGATAACTTAGTAGGCCTGAATGAATAGCAAGATAATCCATGAAAGCAACACGTTACTGAGAAACAATTATTTTTCTTCAACGAAAGAGGTGCTTAAATTCGAAAGATACGATATGGAATTGTGAAACAAAAAACATAAAGCAAATAATACTAATTTTTCAGTTTCTTGTATGAAGAAAGTCATTGAAAATAGATCGTTGGTATAGTTCAGTTGACAGAATGCTGATGTATGTTAGGTTCAAATCCCTGTTTTGGCGCAGTTATTACAATGGTACTTGACCGTAAGAATGAATGATAATGAACTGGTGAGAAGTATATCATATAAATGAATATTAAGAAATATATAACAGCATCTTCGTAGGGCTCTCAGTGATAAAAATGTAATAAACCCAGATTTTGTCTAAAAGTAACTTGGCATTAAAAAAAAAATTCTTAAAAAGATAGAAAAGATACAAATAAGGTAATACACACCACATTTTCTAAAATTACTTGAAGTCAAATAAAAATTATTTTATTTAATTGTCGGCAAATTTAATCTATTTCATCATTCACTTCCAAATTAATTTTCTGAATTTTTTTTCAATTTAATTTTTTTTATTTATGCTTGCTTCTTATCGTTTATAGAACGCTCATTCTATTACATATTCATTTCTGTTTTAGGTATCCAAGAGCGAAAATTTTGATGATAGCTATCTATTTATTTTGCCCTCATACGATTATTTACAGTTTAATTTTTATGAGAATTTGTGTCTTTTGTTGTGATCCTATTAACTTACGAAAAAACTCTCTCGATGCACTCAGAAGAGTGTGATAAAACTGTCACATATGTCATGAAATTGATAAGATTTCATATTTGGGACTATAGAATCCATTACGTAACAAAGACCAAAATCCTGGGATGGTTTCGGAGGAATATCACGATTCAATTGAAATGATCTCCACTTGTACATTTCAATTGAATCTTCGCCCATTTTACATTCATTAATTTACGTTATTAAATTACACAATTGAATTATGCTTCTAATGAGAAATAAATTCCAGTTATTTTGCTATATTTTTATCTTATAAGGGAAAAACCTAGATTTTGAGATATTTTTGAAAAAAAAAAAGAAAAAAACCCCTATAATCCCATATGGTCACAGAAAAACCCAGATCTGGTTTTTAAAGACCAAGCCTGAGAGCCCTGTATCTTCAAATGATTAAAAATTAATAAATGCAGGTATATAGGGCCGACATCTTGTGCTGTTGGCTTTAAAACGAATGGGAAGTATGTGAAGGAAGTCGCTGAAAATATCGCTTCCTATAAACAGAATAGTTGAGCTGGTAGAATATCGACATCGATGTTAGGGGCAGCAGGTTCTGATCAGACCCTACCAGATGGTCATTAAACTTTTGTTTTAGTATATACTTTAAAAAGACTTCTGTAAAATGTTCATTTTGCTCCAGAGACATATTTCAAAAAAATATTCTTAACAGTATGAGAACTTTCTGGGAAATGATGCAGCAAATTAAATTAATAATAAATTGCTTAAAATACGACTGCAATATTGTATCAAAATGAAATACTTCGAAATTTAGTACTTAAATTTTGTCTTAAAAAATAATGATTTGGCATATACTTTCAAAAAGCTAAACCAACATCTGAGAGCATTCGTCCTCATTATCAGATTATTTTCTATTACCGGGATCGCCAAAGATTCAATTAGCAGTATTATTTTATTCTCCAGGTCGTGACTTGAGTTCTTGCCATTTATTTCCACTCCAATTCGGTGATATGTTTTTCGAACTCTTACGTGTATCGATACACAGAAACAGGCACAAAAAGTAAAAAAAAAAAGAAACTGAAACAAACAAATAGATAAACAAAAATTCATAACGAGAGACGATTAAGTTTAGCGTCTGTCACGTTCATGAAGGAGCTGTGGCCATTTTACGGCTTTGCGGATATAGGTACCGCAGATAAAGATACTTGCAATTCTAAAAGCAGAATTAGTTTATTTTCTGCTGGTGATTGCTGTTAATCTAATTTTCCCTTTCTCCGAATTGGAGAATAATTTCCATTTTAAAGTCTTAGTGATACGAAAAATAATTAAGCCATTATTAAAAATGATATGAAATTGTGAAATAAAACCTATCGACACACAATTTATTAAACAACATTATTAAACCATTTACACACAATATTATACAAAAGGGTCACTATGAATGTTTACCGACCATCTTGTAAACTAGAAACTTAATCCGAGTCTCCAAATTTTTAACTGGCGCTCTACCGAGTGAACTATTCAGAAGATGCTAGGATCTCTTATTTTTTTATTCTTCACATAATCACCTTTATTTTTAGTTCAATGACTCATAGTTGGTTGGTTGAGAGCGCTATGGTCATTTTTTTCTACACGAGGGCTAATTAGACCGGGACCTACTGTTTAAAGCCGATTCCAAACGGCTACAGTCATCCATGTCAATAGTGGGATTTGGACCCACTGACTCTGGTACCTTAACCATTCAGCTATCGCCCTGCTACAATGACTCATAATGTTGGCCTGAAAACATTTTTTATACATTACATTTTTTTCGACGATGCATAATTATTTTAGTTTTTTTTGTAATAGTTTCAGGTGCTGTTTATGATAATTTTTTTCATTGGTTGCCTCTGAAAAAACCTTTTGTTAAGAGTAGGATGAAACCACACCCCAAGGCTGATGTTCTACAAATTAAATTATTCTGACAATGTGGTGAGCTCTCATTTTTTAATTTCCTTCTCCTAACGCGGATGATAATTTTTGTTTATCATTATTAATTTTTCTATCTTTGTAAACTAACAGGCGTTTACAAGATAAAATTCTATAGCATATATTGTGAACAGAATCTTACACTATGACTGATGCTCAGTGTTTCTTTTATTCAAATATACTTTTCATAACATTTAAACTGCTCTTTCCGATGTTATTTGAACAAAATATATTTTCTGAGGGCACAAAAGTATTTTAATATCTTTTTTCTTTTTACTAAACATTTTTCAAATTTCGAAGCCCTCGATTCTCTTTTCTTAATTATTTTATTTTTTTCTTTCATTTTGCCCATATGCAATGGGTTTTATATATTTCGTGAGTGTCCCAAAGAGGAGCTTTGCCTTAGAAGGGGCTTTTTAAAGGAAAGCGTACCTTATTTACATGGCATAGCTGGAAAGCCATTAGTGAAATTAAAATTGAGAGTGTGTGCAAGGCAATTTATGCAGAGATTCCCTTAGGTATACGCAGTACATACAAATTTATGCTCTTCTTCTGTGATATGTTTGCCTAAATTTTTTTGTGAGGTAGTCTGAAAACCTTTGACTCGTCACACGGTTTATTTTTAAGATTTCCTATATTTAGAAAGTGAGACTGTTGCATGTTAGATAGGTGAAAGAAAAGATGGGTGAAAGGAAAATTGTGGGACAATGGGAAAAGTCACATCAAATTAATTACTTCCTTTCAAACGAAGTATTTAAGAGTATTTTCATAGTGAGATAAAATATTGACTAGTTGATACCCGTCAAAACGTGACGGCTAGATAGTACATAAATGCACTAATACATAAATTATACTCGACACATCACTGTAAAATGTTGAAAATGATAATAATGCACATAAACAAATTAATGTGATTAAGCGGCTTCGTGTTTAGTGAGTATCTAAAGCCAGATTTAAAAATGCCATTTAGCATGCTAAGAAAGCAATTTTTTTAATTGTAAATTATCGCTAAATAAACAGCGCCAAATAAAAAATTTCCATCAGGTTTTATCTTATGTTTTACAAATATAATTATCATAAAAATAGAAATTGCAGAGAGAAAGAGAGAGATCTAGAGAGACTCCTCGGAATAAACGTGTTTATCATTATAACATGTCACTGAGCATACGCAGAAACAGTGAGTTTCTAAAGACAGATTTAAACATGCCACTGAACATGTGCAGAAATAAATTTTTAATTGTAAATTATCGCTAATATATAGAAATTGCGGTTACAAAAACCAAATTTGACAAATCTACAGATTACAATCTTTTGTTTAAGACCAAAATGAAGCAAATTGATGTAGTAGTTTTCTCTCATGGACTGTCCAAAAAGTCGGCTTAGCAACTTAAATATATAAATGTATTTTGTTTAAGGTGCTTCGGACGGATATTTAGATAAAAAGGCTGATTGCCTGTTGAGGATATTTTTACAAATGAAGCCTATTAGTTACTTTAGGGCTAACGCAAGTGCATTTTTTTAATTATTCTCCTCTATCCTTTAGTCACCCTCTGTACGTTACTTATTTCTAGTTTGCTATTGATACTTCTGAAGTGGGCGCAAAGAAGCCACATCATAAGACCTCTAGAAAAGGTAATTAGGAAAAGACTGTAAGGCAGGTTTTGTGCGTCGAGAGTACTCCGGTCGACTACATTTCTTGGTAGTGTCCACCCAGGTAGAGCGGTATCGGTTTGATTAGTTTAGCGTTCGGCTAGATAAAGGTTGTAGTGTTTAATAAAGGTAGTATAGTCATTGCCGTGGTGCAAAATGAAACTGTAATAATTGTCTGTGAATCAAATTATTAAGACTGAGGCCGTGTTAGAGAATTCAAGCTGTGCTTCTGCATATTGTATTTAAGTTGTAAATAAATATTTAGTTTCAGTTAAATGAAGTTATCATAATTACTACAATATTAACATCTAGAAAACAAAGTGTCGGGAGAGGTGTAGTTGAGCAGAGATAGGTGTAGAAGCGCTGAATGTTATAATTCACCGCGGTATGTGGTCGAGAGACGGTCAATAATAAAGCTCTTATAACAACTCCAGAGGCAAAAAATAAATAAAGACTTGAGGAACATTACGATGGCGTAAAAGAAAAGCTGTTTGTGTGGCCATTGACAGCGATCAAAAAACTTTAAATATTGCAAGATAGATAGTGACGTTATTTTATGGCCCCCAATAAAACTTTCAGATAATGGTCAAAGTGGTATCTCAAACGAAAATTATGGGGGGGGGGGAGGTACTTAGTAGACTGCGAACATGAGTAGTGAAATAAGTGACCAATTGGAGCAGGAACTGCTAAGAGAAAGACAGCTCACTGTCCAATGAGAGAAAAAAAGGGCGGGCCAAAATGGTCCCCGTAAACGGACAACAGCCCCTTCAAGAAATAAACGAGAGAAGGTGGACAGATTTCGCTTACTGTTCCCTGGAGCTCTGACGATATAGAGTGCCGATTGAGCTGTCTCGGAGTCTAGAGGAAGTTCCTGGAATCCGACATGATGAGGCTGAATATGACATGATGTGGACCCCTGTCAACGAAATACTTCATCGCTGTATTCTTCAACAGTAGTAAGTGCCTCCCGAAAGATCCTAGAAATATTTGCTTTGACCGAATATTTTATCTCTGCTTCTGATTTCTCATGTAAAAAATGATAATATGAAGGGGAACCTTATTCTATTATTAATTTCACTTTAAAAGAATTTTTAGTACTGTCAAATAAATGTATGATAAAGGCCGATTCTCTATGTTTCCTTGCTTGCCCCAACACATGCACGCATCAATTTTTTAAGGTTCTTTTACAACCTATAGTAGGTCAACATCGGGGCATCTCTTAAATTCAAAACTTTGTTAAATTTCATATAATCTATCCTTTTCATTCCGTGACATCTTAAATAGCTGATGATTAAACCCTGAGCTTTTCATCCTACAGAGCTCTTTTTTTAGGCTTACGGGCATGGGATGGTACATATGAGTAACAAGGAGTCCTATGAGTTATAGGAGTAACAAGGAAGTAAAAGAGTAAAATAGAGTTTCAGAAATAAAAGCTCCTATCCCTCCCCCCTAAAGAAAAGATAGTTGAAAAATATTCTCGACATTCTGTTGTCCAATTTGAAGTGGTCACTATAATATTATTACAATAGTTACTCTAGTTGCAATTCTATTACTATTCGAAACTAATAGCAAATGTTTTTGCTTCAGCAAGAATCGAAGAAGCTTTCATTTCGCTATCGTTTGGCTCTCCAATAGTTTTGTTTCATTAAACTAGTGGGTGTGTGGGAGGTATCTGTTCGACAATTTCAATAATTGGTTAGGAAACGAGTTTAAATATCGCTCATGTACTGTTTATTTTTACCTTTTTCCTTGCTTCACTAAGATGGATTTCTTGTTCAGAAGAAATGCCTTGTTAAAGTTGATCGACAAAAAGGCTATTTTTCTGAACACGAGATTTTTGTTTCGGGAGACACTGAAAACATTTTATTTTCCCATCTTTATGAATTTCCCAGAGTGCGAGGAAATATCGATGCGTTTCTCTAATATCCCTACTGGATGGCTAATGATGCCATGCGATGAAATGCGATTTTTCTCGGCCGGAGGAAAAGGCGTAATGAAAACTAGCAGGTGAGGCCCTTCATCGGCTGAGAAAAATGCCTGCTATCTGTTTCCGCTGACGTCTCGCACTGCGGAGTTACCGAATTTGGGATTCAAATGGCGCAGGCCAAATGAATCGCCGGATGGAAAATGTTTTCGGCCCCTTTTTGCATTCTGGTAATTTCCCTGCACACTCACATCCGGGAGAATGCACTGTGGCTGTGAACTAAGCAAGCACCGGCAATCGCGAGCATATATTTCGAATGATAAATTTAACGAAATCAACAAATAGCCATATCTCGTGAAGTATATTTGTTTATTTGCTTATGCGTAATAAAAGAGCGTTGATTCAATTTGGGAGAATGATTTCATATGCGAACTATTTGAGCATTTCGCCAAATTTAACTTAAGCATTTTTCAGTGTAACTTTTGCAATTACGGTCTCTCAGCAAAGTGTTGTACGTAAAAAAGTTTGTTACCTATTTTGCTTTTTTACATCATAAATATATCTACATATATACTTCTTAAGCTTTAAAATGGATATATATATATATATAAATAAATAAATAAATAAATATATATATATATATATATATATATGTATATATATGTAGATTAACTTTTAAAATTTCCACAAATAACTGTGTTGTACAAAAAACATCATTATATTCTAGAAACTAATGAAAATCTACAAAATAATTTTTGATTATTAATCACAGCTGGGTTATAAAATTTAATTTATTTCATTTATCAGCTTAAGAATCTGAAAAAAATTAAATGTTTTATTTTTTCAGATATGAAAATTCGTGAGAAATGGTCCTGTGGGTTTGAAAGCACTAATTAAAATTTAGATTTTAACATCCTTTTATTGAGGTTTGTATTGTATATGTATATTAAAATATTTCTAAATTGAAATCTAGGCCCAAAGTTTTAAAGGTATTTTTTATAAATCGAATATCTCACTAACCACTTATTTTCAAAAGTCTAGAAGTAAGACGAAAAAAAATTATTAATTTCTCACCTACTTCACAATTTATCAATTACTTCACAGATAAAGAATTGTATTTATATCTAATATATTTATATTAAACCTGCCCTTAAACCTGCATCCATCATTGATACCTAGAGGGAAATTACTGATTAACAACTTGACCTGACGGTCAGCTTCAAAATGCCAATCAACTCTACTAAATATTTGATCACATAGTTCAGAATTTGGGTTTTAAGATAACGTCTTTATCCAAAAAACTACTGAGATACAGCTGCACGGATAATCTGCATGTCATTTTTGAATTCGTCCTTCTTTTTTAACTGATGCTGCTCGCCGAGGTTGATTACATGAGTTTACCACGTTACTAAATCCAAGTTGTCTTCTTAAGCACCCTGGCAAAAAATGTGATGGGTTTTGCAAAAGAGGTTTGCAAAGAATTGTGATGAGAAAGCAAATTCAAAGGAAATTGCATTAGAAAAGAAAAATTGCATTGTAAAGTAAGCAGTTCCTTTCAATCTACTTTGCAAGAAAAGTTACCATAGAATACTTGATATTTTTAAATATACAAAAATAACTAGACACAGCTAAACGAAAATAATGTTTCTTTTTGCTGTTGTCCAATTATTACAAAGAACAACATTGTGCTTAAGGGAAATTACGATTCCAGCAAGTCCCGTAGCTAATATTTCCCCCACTCTAAAACAGGTGTCCTCTCTCTCTATCTCTCTCTCTGTCTCTTTCGCTCTCTCTCGAAAACATGACACTAACTAAAATAGTCATTTTGAGGTCCAACCTCAAAATCACGTCTTTTGCTGTACCTCATTTCGAGATACAGCAAAAGTACATGCTTTTGCTGTACTTTTCTTATTGCATGGACCGAATGCTGTAATAGAATGTTGAGGAACAAAAAATGGATGTAGTAAGTCATTAACTAATCTATTTAATATTTCTATGTATACTACTCTATTTAATTCTACTATTCATAAAAAAAATGTACTCACATTAAAATTTATTTCTGTCTTAATGATGTTCTTAAAGTGAGTTTTTATCTGAAAGAAATTTATTTTTCCATCTCTTTTTATACAAAACTTTTCAAACTTTATTTAATTTATTTTAACTTTATCCTCAATGCGAGGATGATATATTTATTAGAGAAGGATAGAACCCCCATAAACTGAGGGAGGATTTCTGAACGTCCGAGTATCTATTTCGAATGTGCCAATATACCAGGAATGTTCGGAAATATTTTAGGAACTCTACCACACAAAGTGTATAATTCAGGATGAAATCTTTCCAATTAATGTAATCCATTTGTCCTTCACTGCTCCTTAGCATAAATCATTTTTTTAGAAGATTTTTACTGTAGAATCTAAAAAGTTTTTAAAAAGTTTTAACTGTTAGTCTACACAATTCGTCTAAAATCGCACACATACATTCTCGAATACGTGTGAGCATGTATGAATTTAAACCTGGAATTTGAAAATATTCGGGACTAATGAAATGTTCTCAAATGTATTGGCTCACCAACAATTTTACAGTTAAAGCTGAGAGGGATAGATAACTGACTGCAACCGTATATGTAACAGAGAAAAATCCTTTGATTTATATCCTATAGTTAATTAAACTCGTATTTCTAAAATTTCTTAATAATTGTTCTATGCATGAGTTTAAATTTTTCCTAGATATTTATCTTCAAAAAGTAAAAATATTTCAGAGAGTTCCTCTTTCAGAAAATAAAGTATCAGTGACTTCATTTCTACGGTTTCCATACTCAAAATTAAATGACATTGAGAATATACGCTAAGAATGCCTTTTATTGTTGTTGTTATGATTTGGTTTGTGTTGAACAATGATTGGTTGCCGCTCCTCAGAGTCAAAGATAACTTTAGAGACAGTCTCCTGCAGTTCTTCAGTTGCATGAATTTTAAAATGGATACAAAATTTCTTTGATAGATAGACACGAATTCCGTTTTTAAAACCCCATATCGTGGGTTTTACTCAGATGAAATGAAGCGTAGCAATTGATACTTCATACATGTGTGACAAAAATTTATTCGATAGTTCATATTTCCTTCCTTTTAGCTTTGGATATTAATTGACAGAAATTAAGGTAAGAAAAGGGTCAGAATATAAGTAAGGGCCCCTCGTAGAAAATTATAAGAAGATAAGTAGGGTATTAGTCCTCGTCATTAAAAATCGAAATATGTTTGAAACTATGTATTTTAAGACATGATGGTGTTTATCTCCTCTAGAAGCACAAAGATTCACTATAAATCAAAACTAGTTTTGTGCACTTCAGGAAGAAATAGGGCTACAAATAAATATATTTACTAATATATTTACAGAAATTTTGAAACATTGTTCTTAGGCACAGACTTCTTCTACTTGTTGACAATATAAAAATTATTCACTTTGTAATTAGTAATGCACTGGCAGTGAACCCCAAATGGTAAAGAAAATAGAACACCAAATTACTTTTATCATTCCCTAAAATTTATTTTTTCTAATAAGTTTTAATGGGGATTGATGCTGTTTTTTCAGAAAAAATAAAACAGATGTCTGTAGTAGAGTTCTGCTTATTAAATTCAACGCTTTCACAGCGTTGTGTAATCCGTAAGTCCTACCTGTATTTAAGAATCCAGTTAAGTTTGAAGTGAGGACGAGTGAGCTTAAAATTGAGTTGCAATTAAACTATCGAACTCCACACATACGTGATGAACTAACTTGATTAAAACACGTCTTCGAATAGTACATAATTCGATTTAAAGTACACAAACCGACTGACCCGGAGCAAAAAGGATATATCTTCGAAAACTAAATGACTAGGTTACTAAGGTTCAATTTGATTTTCTACTCATGAAAGTATGTCGAGGTGCGTTTGCTATCTAGTATTGCACAGAATGTGATACATTTTCCCCCATAGACTAGGCTGCTTTCAAGTGTTTTACATTTATGGGAGCATCTAGGGTAGAATTATAATCACTTTTTACAGCTGTGATGAGAAATGCAATTAATTTTACTCACAAGAATTTATAACGTGTAATTATGTAGAAGACACGAAAAAAATTGAGTGGCCTTCCGTTAGATGAATTTCATAATGTAAGAATATATTTACTGCACACAATATGATACACAGTTAACTATCAATAACCAATACAAAATACTAACAGCCTACACACAATTAATTACCTATCTATAGATAATAACGAACGACTGCGATCAATTAATTAAATATAGGGTAAAAAATCAATTATCTCTGTAATGTAATAAACTCACTTGAAAAACGATTTAAGTTAACATTATTCTGCACTACTAAATTATTTGAAAATCAAGTGTTCTTTGTTAAGAATTTACGGTTAAATTTATAATAATTTTCTGGTTTTCAAGTGATGGTAATTTTTTCTTACAGTTAAATATTAAAAATGTTTTCTAGAAATTCTTCTATATATTACGTGTAGACTATTGATGTAGTCATGATAAATATTACATCAATTAAATTGCATTAAAAAAATATATTTAAATGTTATATTTTTGTAGCGTCATTTCCAAGAAAAAATATTTGATAAAAAATACATTGATAAAAAAATATAATATAAAAAATAATGTAAAAAAATACATTGATAACCCACAACTGAATAACTACTGCTGCAAAATTCTTCAGATAGCATCAATTCATGAAGTCAACATCTTTTTTAAAAATTTTACTTGAATTTGGTTTTCTGAAACTTATTCACGTTGATAATAATGTTGTAGACAACTGTGTAATTGAATTTGGGCAAAATATTTTGCCTAGCAGTCTATCGAGATAACAAAGCTATATATAGCTGTTCATATTTTGGGTCAATGTCATGGGGATTATAAAAAGTCCATTTCTTCCATACTTCATTGGTGGTAAGATATATGACGAATGTTTAATCATTTTCAGGTAACAGAGAAAAGACAACATCCAATCCATTTCCTCATTTGGACATTTCTTTCTACTTTATCATTGATCCTGGACTGCGTATTGCTAAGGAATACGAATGATTGCAATATCAAAAGGTCGCTAAACAACTAGTTAATAAGGAACGGTTTGGGTTCTATTTCTTCTCCGCCCAAGTGGAGAGCGTGTTTGTCGGACATAAATTACTGTTCCTATCGACCCTCCGTGACTTCTGCGTTGCATGCCTCGAACATATTTCGGTGCACTCGTTTCACTATAAACGAAATGGGAATGGGAATATTTGTAGGCTTGCTAAAACCTCTACTTTGCGTAAAAAATAATGGAGGAATATTTAAGAAATACTATTTCTTTCACAATGGTGGTTTGCTGGAGAAGCAGCAGCTACTTTTCATTTTGGCCCATTAACTCCTAAATTGTATTTCCTCAAAAGATATTTATTACGGTTTTTAATAACTCTCGAGCTTAATCACTACACAGCCATGTATGAATAAAATGGAAAAAGTTTCATATATTAGCTTTTACATGCCGGCTTTACATGCCGTTCAGGAGAAATGCTATCCTTGGAATATATACTAATCTTCTGTTAGAAATATATTTTTATAATTCAGCTTTTTGTCAA
Organism: Dolomedes plantarius; assembly: GCA_907164885.2. Lineage (NCBI taxonomy): Eukaryota > Metazoa > Arthropoda > Arachnida > Araneae > Dolomedidae > Dolomedes > Dolomedes plantarius. Next base: position 45,196,238 of record OU015494.1, read on the forward strand.
ATGATCAAATGAATAGCATTGTATTTTTCCTATATTAAACTTAATGAGATTTACTTTAGGAAAAATTTTCTCACCATACTGTTTGACTATGTTTGCATGAAAGAGCCGGTAGATGTGTTCTTTGATTTGTAGTGATGCGGAATTTCCCTCATTAAAGAATGTAATAGATGGGGTTAGTCATAAATTTGGGATAGGTGAGTATTTAGCATCTTATAAAACTGTCCCTGCATATATGTTAAAAACTTTGTCAAACAATATATAATATTTTTAAACTTGTTGATAAATATTTGCAGGTATACGTATAAATATCGCCTCTCTCTTTGCATCGTAAAATAATGTAAACTTTGGTAACTTTTTTGCAATGTGCAGTCTATTTTTAAATAAAAGAGAGAAATTATCCACCAAGCAATAAACTTCACTCGTTATTATCAAATTGAGCAATGGAATGTTTCCTTCATGCTCGATTATTATGATGATAACAGATTTTTCAACCCCTTTTATGCTATTAAGTTGAAAAGCCTGTACTGGACTAGCAGGGGAATGTCATTGATACAAGCATTAAAAATCAACGGATTGAATCCTTACCCCATAGAAATATATTCAATTAAAATAAAAATTAACAGACTTTAACTCAGTTGATTCTGTCACGAAATGAATGCAATAACTTGTGCAATCTCGTTGAAGGAACGAAATTCGGACTTGCTAGAAGGGTACCAATAAGAAATACGAAATGTACTTCATAATATGAAAATTGAGTCTGGCTCGAGTCTTAAATAGCGTAAAAACCCTGTGATCAAGAAAAACTTAGCATTAAAAAATATTAATTTTTTAAAACACAGTGAGTAATGAATTTGTAAGTAAATTGTATTATGTATGATCCAACGAAAACTGCTACCATTTTTGGTGTAAATAAGAAATTGTTCCCTTCAATAATAGCAAAGAAAGTAGCATATAAGTGGAGTTAAGTTGTCCCTTTGAAAACTCTTAAGACTTCAGATGCATTTTTTTCCCATTTTTATTTATGTACATGCAGCCTGTTACGAATAGTGACTGTCGTAATTCGAATCCTGCCCAAGGCATGAGATTTTCTGTAATATCCTCTCATAGGATACAGCGTTGCTCATGTACTGGATGCTACTATAATAAAGTAACGAACAGAATTCATGGTTTATGCGGCAGAATATCTTCAGAATGCGTGCCTGCCACATTGGAGCACAAAATGTTCATGCTTTCAATCCTCGTGGAGCAAAATTTATATTAAGCGCACGTTTCATTTTAATTTTCAAAATTTGTTTTGATATGTATCCTTAAAAAGTCTATATATGAGAAGAAAATGTATTAATCGTAATGTAAAAATATTTTCTAGGCATTGCGAGGGATACTATGAAAAAAAAACCTAAAGAATTATGAGTTCAAAATCTTTGTACCAAATCAAAGTACAAATGATATAATTTCGAAAGTATTGATGGCAAATAAGGAAGATGATGTGTTCAAAACATGTTCTTGACTGATTTTGAATTTCAAAATGCTTACATGATTGTATGATGTGAATGAGGGTACATACGAATAAAGATTGCTGTAATCTGCATGTTATCTGTAGATGATTCTTCATCACCTATAATTGCGGTTTCTAGGTGATTCTTCATGAATTAGGAATTTGGATAAAATTTAAAACTCAAACGATGTTTAAGCTAATATAATAATCATAATCATTCTAGTGAAATCTTTGAGTTTTTGATGTAACATTTGGGGGAATCATATCTAATAGAAACACCGGAGGGGATCATATGCAATGGACATCAGAAATCTTTCGCTTTATAATTGGGAATTAAACTTTGGTGTATCAATCAGTATATATGGATACATAAATCTAATAGTAACCTGTATTTAGACTCATTTTGTTGAAGTGTTACTGGGAAAGACTGGGAAATAGTTTTTTTCAAAAATCGATTCTTTTTTCTTTGGTCTGTTCTTAGTGAATGAAGTTCTTCCCAATACCTATATGCTTCACGACATT